>JAQZBX010001100.1:28488-41316 GCA_029593785.1 Cabassous unicinctus | reverse complement strand
TAGCTCATCAGGATAAACAGATACCCAGACACCAAGGAAAAAATCACAAGCCATGCTAAGAAACATGAATACATGGCCCAGTCTAATGAACAAACTAAAAAACAGGAGGAGATTCAGAATGTGGAACAACTAATCAAGGATGTCCAAACAAATACCAGGAATCAACTTAATGAAGTGAAGGAAGAGATAAAGGATACTAAGAAAACACTGGGGGAACATACTGAAGAAATTGTAAATGTACATAAAAGAAAATGAACCTGATGGTCATGAATCGCACAATGCAAGAAATCAAAAATACACTGGAAGCACATAAGAGCAGATTTGAACAGGAAGAGGAAAGAATCAGTGATGAGGAAGACAGTGCAGCTGAAATCATACAGATAGTAGAACAGATAGATAAAAAGTTAGAAAAAATTCAGCAGGAACATAGGGATTTGGATGACAACACAAAACATATAAACATAGGCATTATAGACATCCCAGAGGGAGAAGAGAAGGGAAAGGGGACAGAAGGAGTATTGGAGGAAATAATGGCTGAAAATTTCCCAACTGTATTGAGGGACATGGACCTACATGTCCAGGAAGCACAGTGCACCCCAAACAGTATAAATCTTAACAGGCTTTCCCCAAGACATATATTTGTCAAATTGTCCAATGCTCAACACAAAGAAAGAGTAATGAAAACAGCAAGAAAAAACTAGATTGATCACATATAAGGGAAGCTCAATAAGATTAAGTGATCATTTCTCATCTGAAACCATGGAGGCAAGAAGGCATTGATATGACACAGTTAAGGTTTTAAAAGAAAAAACTTCCAGCCAAGAATTCTCTATTCAGCAAAGCTGGCATTCAAAAATGAGGGAGAGTTCAAAATATTCACATATAAACAGAAATTAAGAGAGTTTGTCAATAAGAAACCTGCACTTCAAGAAATGCTAAAGGGCGTTCTGCAGGCTGAAAGGAAAAAAAAAATAGGAGAGATTTGGAAAAAAGTGTAGGAAAAACTAAAAAGATAAAAAGAGTAATAAAAACAGCATATGATGTACATAAACCTAAAGAAAATAAGCTAATGTAAGTAATTCCTTGAGAGTAATAACATTGAATATTAATGGATTAAACTCTCCAATCAAGAGACACAGACTAGCAGAATCAATGAGGAAGTATGACCCATCTATATGATGTCTACAAGAAACTCACCTTAGACCCAGGGACGCAAGAAGTCTGAATGTGAATGGTTGGAAAACAATTTTACATGCAAACAGTAATCAGAAAAGGGCAGGTGTAGCTATACTAATATCGGACAAAATAGACTTTAAATGCAAAACTATTGTAAGAGACAAAGAAGAACACTATATATTAATAAAAGAGGAAATCTTTCAAGAAGAAAGAACAATCATAAACCTTTATGCACCTAATCAGGGTGCCTCAAAATAAATGAGGCAAACACTGGAAAAACTAAGTGGAGAAATAGATGCCTCTACAATTATAGTGA
Source organism: Cabassous unicinctus (assembly GCA_029593785.1). Lineage (NCBI taxonomy): Eukaryota > Metazoa > Chordata > Mammalia > Cingulata > Chlamyphoridae > Cabassous > Cabassous unicinctus. The sequence goes on along the minus strand of JAQZBX010001100.1, from coordinate 39,824 downwards.
GGGAGTTTAATACACCATTATCACCATTAGACAGAACATCTCGACAGAGGATCAATAAAGAAACAGAGACCTTGAATAATGCATTAGAGGATCTGGACCTAATAGACATGTACAGAACATTGCACCCAAATACAGCAGGATATACATTCTTCTTGAGCACACATGGATCATTCTCCAGGATAGACCACATTTTAGGCCACAGAACAACTCTCAATAAATTCAGAATGATTGAAATTACACAACGTAATTTCTCTGAGCACAATGGAATGAAACTGGAAATCAGTAAGGGGAAGAAAAGCAGATTAGGTGCAAAGACATGGATGTTAAAGAACACACTCTTAGACAATCAATGGGTCAAAGAGGAAATTGCAAAAGAAATCAGTAACTACCTTGAAATGAATGAAAATGACAACACACCATATCAAAACCTATGTGGGAAAAAAGAAAAGAAAAAAAACAAAACAAACAAACAAACAATAAAAACCCTTGGGATACAACAAAAACAGTGCTGAGAGGAAAATTGATAGCCATAAATGGCTACCTTAAAAAAGAAGAAAGAGCTAAAATCAAAGACCTAACTGCACACCTGGAGGTATTAGAAATAGAACAGCAAACTAACCCCAAAGCAGTAAAAAGAAGGAAATAACATAGATAAGAGCAGAGCCAAATGAAACTTAAACCAAGAAAGCACTAGTAAAAATAAACAAAACCAAAAGCTCGTTCTTTGAAAAGATTAATAAAGTTGACACACCCTTAGCTAAACTAACAAAGAAATAAGAGAGAATATGCAAATACATAAAATAAGAAACGAGGAAGGGAATATCACCACAGACCCCACAGAAATAAAGAGTATGATAAGAGGATAATTTGAAAAATTGTGTGACAACAAGATAGATAATTTAGAGGAAATGGACAAATTCCTAGAAACACACAAGCAGCCTACATTGATGAAAGAAGAAATTGATGAATTCAACAGACAAATCACAATTAAAGAGATAGAATTTGTCATCAAAAACCTCCCAACTAGGAAGAGCCTAGGACCAGACCACTTCACCGGTGAATTCTACCAAACATTCCAGAAAGAACTAACACAATCCGCTTAAAGTCTTCCAAAAAATAGAAGTGGAGGGAACACTGACTAACTCATTTTATTATGCCAACATCATCCTAATACCAAATCAAAACAAAGATGCCAAAAGAAAGGAAAACTATAGACCAATCTTTCTAATGAAACTAGATACTGAAATCCTCAACAAAAGTACTTGCTAATCATATTCAATAACACATCAAATGAATTATATACCATGACTAAGTGGTTTTCATCCCTGGTATGCAAGGATGGTTCAACATAAGAAAATCAGTCAATGTAATACACCACATAAAGAGATCAAATGGAAAAAATCACATGATCATCTCTAGAGATGCAGAAAAAGCATTCAACCAAATACAGCACCCTTTTCTGATAAAAACACTGCAAAACATAAGAATAGAAGGAAAATTCCTCAACATGGTAAAGTGTATGTATGAAAAACCCACAGCTAACATCACATTCAATGGTGAAATCCTAAAAGCATTAACTCTAAGATCTGGAACAAGAAAAGGATGCCCACTTTCACCTCTCTTATTTAACATTGTGTTAGAAGTACTTGCTCAAGTTCTTAGCCAAGAAAAAGATATAAATGGCATTCAAACAGGAAAGGAAGAAGTGAAAATTTCACTATTTGCAGATGACACAATCCTATATATAGAAAGCCCTGAGAAATCTGCAGCAAAGCTTCTGAAGCTTATAAATGAGTTCAGTAAAGTGGCAGGTTATAAGATCAATGTGCAAAAATCAGTAGCATTTTTTGTTCACCAATAATGAGAGATCTGAGGAGGAAATCAAGAAAAAGAACCCATTTACAATAGCAACTAAAAGAATAAAATACCTAGGAATAAATTTAGCTAAACATGTAAATGAATTGTACATAGAAAACTATAAAACACTGTTAAAGGAAATCAAAGAATACCTAAATAAATGGAAAAATATTCCCTGTTCATGGATAGGAAGATTAAACATCAAGATGTCTATCCTAACCTAACTGATTTACAGATTTAATGCAATCCCAATAAAAATAACACAGCATTTTTTACTGAAATGTAAAAGCTAACTATGAAATTTATTTGGAGGAGCTAGAGGCCCTGAATAGCCAAAGACAAAAAAGATCTCGGAAAATAATGTAGGGAGGCACCTACAGCCTTGTGTATTAGGAAATGGATTCATGAACTTTACACCCAAAGCACAAGCAACAAAAGAAAAAATAGGTAAATGGAACCTCTGCAAAATTAAAGACTTTTGCACCTCAAAGGAGTTGTCAAGAAAGTGAAAAGGCAGCCTACTCAATGGGAGAAAATGTTTAGTAACCATATATCTGATAGAGGCCTAATACCCTGTATATATAAAGAAACCCTACACCTCAAAAATAAAGACAACCCATTTAAAAAATGGGCAAGTAGAGGAATTTCATCCCTTGTCCAATCTGGTGGAAATGTAGAATGGTGCAGCCATTGTGGAGGACAGTTTGGCAGTTCCTCAGGAAGCTAACTATAGAATTGTCATATGATCCAGCAATCCCACTGCTAGGTATATACAGAGAACAATTGAAAGCAGGGACACGAACAGATATATGCACTCCAATGTTCATAGCAGCATTATTCACTATTGCCAAAAGCTGGAAACAACCCAAATGTCCATCAACGAATGAATGGATAAACAAATAGTGGTATATACATACAGTGGAATATTACTCAGCTGTAAGAAGGAATGCAGTTTTAACACATGGGATAACATGGATGAATTTTGAAGACCCTGGAGAGTGAAGCAAGCCAGGCACTGGAGGACAAATATTACATGACCACACTGATATGAATTAAGCAAATTGAGCAGACTCACAGAGCTAGGGTCTGGAAGATAAGTTTACAGGAGACAGAAAGGGAGAAGAAGGTCATGAGGCAATGCCCATATGGGCAAAATCTATGATAAGGTAGAAGGATATAATTGGGCAGAATATGGAAATGACAGTGGTGCAGTGATGCTATTGGGTTGGGCGGTGCTGGTTTGTGAGGGAATAGTGTGGGGAGGGTGGGTTGGGTTGTCCATGGAACTGGGGGGAGGGTTGGGGGAGGCTGCAGGTGATCTCTGGGCATTTGTGGGTATGTGCTTGAAACTACAAATTTGGGAATGTTCTTTTGGCAAATACTGCAGGGGAGGGTTATTGGTTTAGGGTGTGGAATGTGGGGCACTGTGGCATGTCAGGCAGGTTCTTGGAGGCTGGATGGAGTTCAGGGAAACCTTGAACATTGATGGTTGAGAACGGCTGATGCCATTCTGTCCCAAGGCTACTTGTCATGACACCTCTTACCCCTTGATCTTTGTTTAAAGAACAACCTTGCACACATATACGTTCTGTTCTTTATAAACATGTTTTAATCAATGTTCTGATAAACAATGCAGAATGTATTCACAATCGAACCGTAAAGGATTAAAGAGTAACCTTAGGATTGTTTTAGATATAGATCACTAAATCATATGGAATGAAATAAAAAAGAAACTCAGCAAAGAATAAAGAACACTTGCTTTAACATCCAAAGAGGGTCTGTTTTCTTTCCATGCGCCTTTGTCTTGCAGGACAAGACAGAATCCCACTCGTGAATTTCCACAGGGGACAACTGGGACAGGGCACATTGGGGCAAACCTCTAGTGAGTGTTTGAGTGTTCATCTTGTCATAGTGAGTTGTATCAGTGGGTGGAGACCCACATAATGAGAGGGAAGATATTGGACTCCCATCCTGGGGATTCCTGCTATGTTCTCAAATAGAGGGGCAGGAGTCTCTTGAGAGCATAGGCAATGCCTAATAGGGGAGGATAGGCCAGTATGTCAAGCTCTCAATGTTGTTGCAAGTAACTATGAATCTTGTTCTTCAAGGAGTGAAGCTTGGGGGAAACCAAGCTTGTGGGTACTGAGGGGAGGGGGAGGGAGGAATAGAATAGATGGAACATGGGGAATTTTCGGGGTGATGAAATTGTACTACATGATCTTGCAGTGATGGATACAGGCCAAGTTAAATTTCATCAAAATTTACAAAAGTGTATGGTCCAAAATGTAAACCATAATGTAAATCATTGACCATGGTTAGTAGCAATGTTTCAATATTTGTACCTCAATTGTAACAAATGTACCATCCACATGTAAAATGTTTTTAAAAGGGAAAGGTGAAAAAGGGGAAGATGGTGGGTATATGGGAATCTCCTATATTCTGTATGCCACTTTCTGTAACTTGAAGCTTCTTTGAAGACAAAATGAAAAACATAAGACACTGGAAGAATAAATGGAAGAAAATGTCACTGTACATACAAGACAACAGATCTTATAGTGATGAAAGACATAATATCAAAAAAGTTTTAAAAATATTTTTCTCATTACTTTTTCTTATTCCAATTTTAAAAAATCTTATATGTTATTTCTTATTTTTAAAACTATCATTATTTCATTTTCTTACTAATTGTATTTGGTTATTTTTTTGGATTCATTTTTGAAGAAGTTTTGGATCACAGAAGGGTTTCGACTGTGACAAGGGAGGATTATTGGTGTGGGGTGTCAGTGATGGAGGATGCATGGGAGGAGGTACAACTGAAGCATACCTATAAGGCATATGAATGTGTTCAAGTATTCATTGGGCATTGTCACAGTGGGTGGAGATTCACACAATAATCGAAAGAATATCAAATTCCCATTTGGGGAGCTCTGCCACATTCTCTAATAGGATAGAAAGAATCCCCCAAGTACAAGGACAGTGACTGTTGAAGAAGGATGGTCCACTGAAGGGCCCTTGATAATGATGATTGTATTTATGAATCTTTACTTTTGAAATTGAAACTTTGCCTAGTATTATAGGGTGCCTAAGAGTTACCTCCTGAGAGCCTCCTTGTTGCTCAAATGTGGCCTCTCTCTAAGCCTAACTCAGCATATAAATATATTACTTCCTCCCCCACCCCTGCTCCGCAGCATGGGACATGATTCCTAGGGATGAGCCTTCCTGGCACTGAGGGATTACCACCAACCACAAACTAGAAATGCAACTGGAAAAAGACTTTGACCAAAAAGGGGAAAGGGTAAAGACAAATGATTTTATATGGCTAAGTGACTTCAAAGTGAGTTGGGAGGTCATTCCAAACGTTATGCTTTTGCAGGTCTCAGGAGGATCTCATTGACTGTCAAAGTAAATATTGCCTCAAATAGCAGGGCTCTTTAGCACTTTGGAGATATCCAGACACTATAGGCAGGTCAGACAGCTCAGGAGTTTGGTGCACTGCCAATCGGCCCTGCTTTGGAATTTATGCACCCCAGTGTGACAGTGTTGGGCTCAGTTGTGGTATTCCTACACATGGCTCTTCTGCCCCTTCTATTTGAACCTATAGTTAGTACTAGAGTTGATAGGTGTATGTCCAAGAGACTTAAATCTTTGTGCTGTTCATGTTCCAGCTTGGCCCTGAATCTCAACAGAGTTACAGCACCTACTCTTCACTTCATTGAACTCACCTGGAACAACTAACAAGGAGATGATGATGGACAAATACCTTCCCAAGGAACAGAGATAGTCTGCAACTGCAAGCAAGATAGTCCCATCCATCTGCTGCATGAGCTCTAAGCCCCCTCTCAATTAGAGAAGAAGTGGACATCACCATCTCAGAATCTTCAGGATTGTGGAATGAATGAAGGACTAGAGTAGACTTACTGGTATTCTACTATAGATCTATTGTGATTCTAGCAATGGAAAAACTCTTATCATTGATGTGGAGGCAGTGGCCACTGGAGGTTCTGAAGTGATGAAGAGGGAAAACAGGTGTAATAATGGGGCATTTTCAGGATCTGGGAATTGTCCTGAATGACATTGCAAGGACAGATACAGGCCATTATATATCTTGCCATAAAACTTACAAAATTGTGCAGAAGAGAGTGTAAACTACAATGTAAACCATATTTAGTGTTAATGCTCCAAAATGTGTTCATCAAAATGTGTTCATCCAAAATGTGTGGTGAATTTGTGGTAACAAATGTACCACACTAATGAAGGAAGTTGTTTATGTGGGAAACTGTGGGAGGGATAGGGAGTGGGGTATATGGGAATCCCCTATATTTTTTATGTAACATTTATGTAACCTAAGTATCATTAAAAAAAAAATAAAACAGTATATAAAAAATAAATAAGAAACAAAAAAAATATTAATGCATGTAGCTATGAACCTTATTATTGTAAAATTGAAACTTAGCCTAGTAATAACTAAGAGTTACCTCCTGAAAACCTCCTTGTTACTCAAATGTGGCTTCTTTCTAAGCCCAACTCAGCAAATAAATGCACTACCTTCCCCCCGGTATTGGACATGACTCCCAGGGATGATCCTTCCTGGCACTGAGGGGTTAATACCAAGAATCAACTGGTGATGCATTAGGAAAAAGACCTTGATCAAAAAGGTGAAACATCATATACAAAAGAGTTTTATGGCTAAGAGATTTCAAAATGAGTCAGGAGTTCTTTCCAGAGGTTATATTAATACATGTCTCAGCCAGATCTCACTAACTGCCATTGTAAAGAAAGCCTCAAATAGGGGTGTTCCTGAGAGCTCATAGAGCCATCCAGACACTATAAACAATGCACATAACACCATGAAATTAGCACTGTGTCAGTGGTTCTTACCATGGAATGTATGACAAACTATTTCCCCAATGTAACAGAGACAAACTTTTATAATTTCCCTACATGATTCTTGTGCTCCTTTTATTTGTGCCTATAATTAGCACTATGCCCATTAAATACAGGTCTCAGAGACATAAATCTTCAGTCTGTTCATATGCAGATTGAGCCCTGAATCTCAGAAGAGTTGGAGCAAACACCTACTCTCCAGTTCATTGGACTTGCCCAGGACAACTAACAAAATAATGATGATGGACAATTCCTATCCCAAAAATCAGAGAGTATCTACAACTGCAAGCAAAACATTTCCTTCCTTCTGTCCCATAAGTTCTAAGTTTCCTCTCAGTCTGAGGCAGAGTGGTTATCACCATCCCTAAATCCTAAAGTTTAAAGAATGAACAAACATAAGAGAGAAATGCAACTATGGGCAAAGTAAACTCATTAATATTGTAATAATGGAAGAACACGTAATATTGATATAAAGATATTGGTTATCAGATGCTCTGAGGGAAGTGGGAGGGAATAATAAGTAAACTATAGGGCATATTTAGGGCAGTGGAATTAAGTGTAAACTACAATGTAAACTATAGCCTTTGGTTAGTAACAATGCTTCAGTATTTATCATCAATTGTAACAAACGTACCTCACTATTTTAAGATGTTATTAATAGTGGAAGATGTGGGAAGCAGGGGTGCAGTATATGGGAATCCTTTATACTTTCGATGTGACTTTTCTGTAATCTAAAACTTCTTTAAAAACATAGTTTCTTATATTTAAAAAATGAAAATGCAACATTCCATAATTTATGTGTTAAAAGGAAGGTAGTGTTTTTTCAGAGGTAGAAAAATCTTTCCTAAAATTCATGTGAAATTTCAAAGGATCTAGACTAGCCAACAACAACCTTGAAAAATTAGAACAAAGGTAAATAATTCATACTTTCTTATTTCAAAATCACTGCAAAGCTATAGTAATCAAAACAGCGTGCAACTGGCATAAGGATAGGCATATAAATCTATGGAATAGAATTCAGAGGCCAGAAATAAACACATGCATCTATGGTTAACTGAGTTTTATCAAAGTGTCAAGATCATTCAATGATGAATTGATGAAAGAATAGTATCTGCAACAAATGGTGTTGGGACAACTATTTTCTACATAATCAAAACAATGAAGTTGAACACCTTCATCACACCATATACAAAAATAATGCAAAATGATCAATCACCTAAATGTAAGATAAAATAATAAAATACTTAGAATAAAATACAAGTGTATATCTGCATGACTTCACATTTGACAATCAATTATTAAATATGACAGCAAAAACATGAATAAGAAAAGAAAAAATATATTGAACTTCATAAAAATATTTTAAAAATGTGCATAAAACAATATTATCAAGAAGGTGAAATGACAACTACAGGATAGGAGAAAATATTTGCAAATCATATATCTGATAAGGTTCTAGTATCTAGAACATATAAAGAACACACACAACTCAACAAAACATGGACAAACAACCCATTTATAAAATGGACAAAATGTCTTGAATAGAACTATCTCCAAAGAAGATATAAAAATGGCCAAAAAGCACATGAAGTGATGGTCAAAATCATTAGTCATTAGGAAAATGCAGTCAAAACCATAATGAGATACCACTTCACACCCACTAGGATAGAAATAATTTAAAAATAGAAAATAAAAAATATTGGCAAGAATGTGGAGAAATTGAGACCCTTATACATTGCTAGTGAGAGTGTAAAGTGGTATAGTTGCTGTGGAAAACAATTTGTGTTTCCTCAAAATGTGAAACACAGAATTACCATATGACCCAGCAATTCTTTTCCTGGGTATATACCCAAGAGAACTGAAAACAGTTATTAAAACACGTAGTTTATGATGAATGTGAAAATAGACAAAAAACAAACCAGATATCTATGAACAGATTAATGGATTAAAAAAATGAGTATAGAATATAATTCAGTCATAAAAGAATTGAATTACTGATACATGCTAAAACTTGTATGACCATTGAAAACATTATACTAAGTGAAAGAACCCAAACTCAAAAGATCATGCATTATATGCTTCCATTTATATGAAATATCTAGAAAATTTAAATCTATGAAAACAGAAATCATATTCATGGTTTCTAGGGTTTAGGAGAAGCAAGGGACAGGAAATAACTTCATAATAGGTATGGAGTTTTATTTTGGGGTGATGAAAATGTTTTGAAACTTACTGTATGTGATGGTTACATAGAATTGTGAGTGTACTAAGTGCCACTGAATTGCACACTTAAAATGGTTAATTTTGTTAAGTAAATTTTTCCTCAGGAAAAAAAATATGAAGAAGAGTTAAGGCTTAAAATGTACAGAGTTTCTATTTGGGATGATGGAAAAGTCTTGGTAATGGATGGTGGTGATGGTAGCACAACATTGAGAAATAATTAATAGCGCTGAAGCATATATTTGAATGTGGTTAAGAGTGGGAAATTTTTAGGATGTCTATGTGGTGCTAGAATATATATTTTTTAAATCCATGAAACTGCATAACACAAACAGTGAACCCTAAGTTAAATTATGGACTATAGTTAATAATACAGTTATAAAAATGTGCTTTCATCAGTTGTCACAAATATTCCACACTAATGCAAGGTGTTAATAATAGAAGTATATGGGAATCTGTACATATTGTACAATCAATTATGCATGATTTTTCTGTAACCCACAACTTCTCAATTTTTTTAACATAAAGGGAGGTTAATTTATTTGCACGTGTGTATGTTTAAGTAAGAAAATCATAGCATTTAATGTATATTTTCTAATGACTAAGATATTTTAAATTTTTAGTATTTTTTATGTAAATGAATAAAACAGCTTATTGAAATACTATTAGTATGTAAATCACCATATGTGGGGAAAAGTAAGAAATTTCAGAAACTCTTTAAACTGCTTACAAATAGTATCCTGAAATTAGACCCAATGAATGGAATGGACCACATCAACATTTGATTAGACAAGCAAGCCTTCCTTGAGGCTCTAAGACTGAATCAATTGCTCTGCCAAAGTGCTCCTAGAGAACACTGTACTTGCCCGTTTTGTCACACTCAACATACTATGTTGCAATTGCTTAATTCCTGGTGTCCCTGATTACATGGCAAGTCCCTTATGGGCAGGGATTGCGCTTGTTCACTGATATACTCCCTGTGGCTGGCACATAGTAAGTATTCCATAAATATTTATAGGAAAAGCGTATTTTAAAAATAAGGAAGGAAATAATTAAAGCCATAAAGAAACTGTAGAAATTGGAAATTGAGAGAGGCCAGATCTTTAAAAAGATAAATAAAATTGATAAAGTATTAGCTAGAGTGACTGAGAAAAAAAATAGAAAAGACACAAATGTCTAATATCCAACATAAAAGAAGGGCATCACTATTGCTCCCACTTTTATTAAAGGAATAATAGGGGGGTACAACAAACAATTCTATGTCCTTAATTTCTAATATTTAGATGAAATTGCTCAATCCTGAGAAGCCACAAAGTTCAGAAATTTAAATAGAAAGAAAGAAATAATCTAAATAATCCTATATGTTATTTAATTTGTAATTAATAACTTTCCAATAAAGAAATCTCAAGGTCTATATGATTAAATTGGTGACTTTTAGACAATATTTAAGGAAGAATAATACCAATGTTATACATTCTCTTTCAGAAAATAGAGAGTGGGTACATTTCTGAAGTTATTTTGGGAATTCATCATTACTCTCATACCAAACCAGAAAAAGACATTACAAAACAAATGAACTCTACAGATCACTATTTCTTCAAAAACATAAATGGAAAAATCCTTAACAAAATATTAGCAAATAAACTCAATAATATTTAAAAAGAAAAATATATCACAACTATCTGGTTTTCACTGAGGTCTTTCATATTTCAAAATCAATCAAAACCAATAATTCTCCAAATAACCAGGCTAAATAAGAAAATGAAATGAAACCAAATAAAAGATAGAGTCTTCTCAATTAATGAAGAAAAAGCATTTGACAAAATTCATCAACCATTCATAATAAAATTATTAACAAATATTAAATTAATGGGAATTGCTCAATTTCATGAAATTGTCTCCAAAAACTACAGCTAACATCATACATATTGATGAAAGATATAATGCTTTCCAAGAATTTAAGAATGTCACTATGATTAAGAATAGAGTAAAGATGTCTCCTTTCACCATTCCTATTTCATATTATACTGGAAGTCCTAGATTGGGCAATAAAAAAAAAAAGAAATAAAAGGCATTTACATTTGAAAGGAAGGAATAAATTTGCCCCTATTCATGGAAAATATGACTGCTTATCAAGAAAATTCTAAGGAAGGAAAAATGCCCACATGGAACTGGTATCTATTTTAGCCATTTTAAAATACAAAGAAGAATGAATAAATAAAAAGATATAAAGTGCTCGCTGTTTGGAAAATTAAACATCATAAATGTATCATTGTTTAGCAAATTGATCCATAGAGTTCATACAAAATCTCAGCAGATCTTTTATGAATATGTATATTTAAAATTGTATATGGAAAGTGAAAGAACAAAAAGAG
>JAQZBX010001100.1:0-28388 GCA_029593785.1 Cabassous unicinctus | reverse complement strand
GCTCATTGATGTCAGATGTATGAATGATATCCCACGGTTCTGACAATGTGGGCCCAAGAAACTTAGCAGTTTCCATTGGCCAACCTTGAGACCTATTACCTTACTGCCTCCATCAAGAGAATAGTCTATCATATTTCAAACAAGAACCAAAAAATTTCATATATATATCAGTATTGGGAAATATATATATATATAATGTTTTCTTCAGCTTCCTTTGTTTAAAAATAACAATCTGTTCATCTGACACAGGCATGTTTCTTTTAGTCACTTAGTAATATATTTACAAGTTATAAAAAATTCCTAAAGGATTTGTTTCTTGGTTTATTTAATAAGTTTAATAAAAATTAATTGCAATTATGATTTAAATTAGACTAGGTAATATACTTGACCCTTTCAAAAAATGAAATACTGCTTTTCTTTCTACAGAATCATCACTGTTGAGAAAATAAAAGAATTTCAAATCTGAGATTCACGTTACCCTTGAATTTTGAATACTACATTTTTATGTCAAGTATATATTAAAGGCTAAAGTGAAATGCCTTAGAACAGTTTCTTACTCCCTTGTCTTTTATGCAATGACTGTTTCCTTTTATTTTATAAACAGAGCAAAATAAATGTATTACTTTAAGTAATAATATAATAAAATTAAAAGATGAAAATAATTTTGCTTCTTTTTTGTTGAATTATTAATATACTTTAAATAACTAGAAACTGGAATTCAATAGATATATCTTTGCAACCAAGGGCACTCAATAGACATATTTTTGTAACCAAGGGCACTTTATGCCTTCACATAGCATTCTTTAAACAAAATAAAATATGATTTCATTAAACATTAATAAGTGTTTGATTTTCATTTAACAAAATGATATTGAAGATATTTATGATGAAATTTTCAATATTGACCTTGTACATTTATTTAAAATTTTACTCTTGCATTAGGCACACTTGAACTAAAAAAGTGAGTCATTAATTTAAATAACATTAATTAATTGAATCTCCTACTTTTACTTCTATAATCAAATACTATGTTAATCTCAAGTAACTACTAAATTCATCTTCAGTCTTTGAAAAATAACTTTGTAATCCTTGAATCAACTGATTACCTATCATTGCTCTATTTCACAAGAAATGTATTTTTTCACAATTGCATTTACTAGATATGTAACAAATTTTTAATTAGTTTGCTTCTTAGAAAATGATGAAATAGTGCCAATTTTAAGGGCATTCATAAAATTATTCATTAAGTATAATTTTGAGGGAAAAAAGATACATTCAAAAACCTACTTCAGTATGTGATATAAATGAAAATTTTGAATATTATCCATAAATAAGACAAAACAATAGATGATTTATCTGCATTCCTGGTTTTCCTTAATTGATTGATTCGGACATACAAACCAGTCTCTCTAATAGACTCAGGAAGGAAATAAGCTTAAAGAAATCTTTACCTTCAAAATGGTCTTACTTTAATGATAACAGAATATTGTGAGGTGTGGTGCTTTTCATACTATCCTTGGAGAAGGACTAGTTGCCAACACTGACGCTAGAAGAGGGAAACAGAAAAAAATAAAAGACAAAAAATACTCTGTTAACTTGCTTTGAAAGCTAATAAATGATTTATTTCAATGTCTACTTGTTATTGACCTCTTATGAACAATAGCTGAAAGCTTCACTTTCAGTGGTACTGGCACAGTATATTGTTTTCAGAGGAAGGGCTTTGCATTCAAAGAAGCCTGTATTATGTCATAGACTATAGTCTTTTTGATGTTCACTTTCATGATCTTCAGATGGTAAAAATGCTTTCTGTCACATGCCCATCTCAAACTGTTGGTATAAGGAATATTAGTGCACATGCAATTAAGAAAATGAAACACAATCCATTGAGTATGCAATTAAAAACATGTAATCACATTTAAAGTGTGTGGAATTACATGTAAAAGACATGAGATTAAAGAAAATGTGAGCACAGTGCACGGCATAGCAAGTATACCATAATCTCCTTATTCCATGTTCTCCATTTTTCCAAACTCTTCCACTCGTTCAATTCATTTTTAGTATAAAAGCTTAGACTCATTCTGCAGCTTCTTAAGATTTATTAAAAATTGTTCACTACCAAGTTTATTATTTATACATTGCTTAAAATTTTCCTGGTTTATTTAAGCTGTATCTATGTTTATCTGGAAAATTTGCCTCTATCACTGAAAATGCATAAAACAATAAAATTAATAATTTTGAGAAAGTTCATTTTTAATTGTGGTTCTATTTAATTGGCTTTTCCTAATAATCAAAAATAAGTAAATTATGATATTGCTGTATTCATATTCACTATTGTAATGGCCACAAAACAAGCAATTTGATGCATCATAATGTACTAATGATTTCAAAATATTATTTTAACAATCTTAGGTATTCAAATAGGTGCATCAGAAAGAAATAAAAACAGTTAAGTCATGAGAAGTGAATGGGCCTTTGATCATATATTTTCCTCAATTTATCTGAATTAATTTATATATTGTGAAACCTTATAAGATTTAATTTAAGTTATTAAAAATATAATGCTTTCAAAGATTGAAATTAATGATACTTTACTCATATCCTTCTCCTTCCCTCGGATCAGTGTTGTTTTAACAGCACATCACTACCAATATAAGGAAAACTTTTAAATTGCAGCAATTACAGAAAGAGACTAGGTAAAATCATCCTCAAAAGCAACAACAATATAGCAATTGTTTATGGAAATGCCAAGACATATGTCTGGTGCTTTAATTCGTGTTATTCTAAATAGATGCCATAATAATTCTTTGAGGACTTTGTTTTCTCTATGAGCCCTTATTATTCTTAAGTCCATAGAGGTTTAGTCTAAACTTCTGAAATCTATCTCTAATCTACTAAATTAAACATTAGCCAATCAGGTTGCCAAATTGCTCTATTATATAGTTTGCAATTGGATGAATCTGTGAAAGCAATTTATGATATGCTTTGTATATAAATATTAAACTTGGTAAATAATAGTTTTATATGTGTTAAATCTAAGATTAAAAGCTAAATTATAATTTATATTATGTATATATGAACTTATTTAAAAGTTCTGTTTGTATATATTGCATCTAGAGGAGCAACTGAAAAAGAATGACAGCAAATGCAAGCCTGTGTATGACAAAGTTCTTACAGAAAATTAATTATTTCCCCTTGGAAAGGAAACAGTAAAAGACACTTATATATTTAGGGTTAAATATTGAATATGTTTGAATTAAAATTGACAACATTTGATTATACCATTTACAGAAGACCAAGATCTAACAAGAAAAAAATGACTCATTAGATCTACTAATGATTGAACCCCACTTTTATGATGAAATTTTAAAATATATTCGAATTCTTCAATAGCAGCTGAGAGAAAGAGAGAAAGAATGAGAGGGAGAGCGAGAGAGAGAGAAAGAGAGAGAGATCAGTCAAGAACAGATCTGAATATTGGTGCATGTTACGGAAGAAAGCATCCATAGTGAATGAGACTTGGACTCACAGCTCATGCTTTCATCCCAGGACTGTGCAGCCAAGTGTCTGACATATATCTCTCATATAAAACATTGAAGAAAATAATTTTCACTGTCTTATAGAGTGCCATTACTAACTCACAAACCAAGTAAATTATTCAATTAAGTGGAAATATTGACATCATAAAACCAAATAATTTCTGGTTGACAAGTTGTACATTGTACTAACTTGTTAGGAATGACTTTCTAATTCCATGGGCACATGCATTTTCTAAAACATAAGTGTCAAGGACTAGTATTAGCTGCCATGATATATCACTTGTTTGTCCCTTATCTTGATATTGCAAATTAATGCATTTTGCTTGTTTCCATTAGATCAATTGTGCTTTCGCATATGATGTGCCCAATCAGTAGAAATAGACTTAAAAAGGCCATAACTTCCAATTTATTTTGATTAGTTTATGCACATTTTTCCTGAGGAGCCAAAGATAAAGAGATAGAAAGAAGGATAAAGCAAAAGGAATAGGTGGGAAGAGATAAAAAAAGAGAGAGCTTGTAGCAAGAGGGGAAAGAAGAGAAGGGAGAAGGGGAAAGAGAAGTAGGGAAAAAGAGAGGCTTAATAATTATTTTAAAAAATCAAGACAAGGACAAAAGTTGCTATTATTTGTTTTTTTCCATTCAGATGAAATTTTTGAAAAGCTAAAATTGTTATCATGGGTTAGCATATATATCATATTTTATTAGAAGAGACTGTTATTAATATTTCCTCAGAGTTTAGAAATTATGAAGTCCCATTATTTTAACACAGTTTCTAATTTCTAAAATACGTCACACCCAATAATATGAATATTAATTCTGTATTTTTTTCAGTTTGTGATAGGGTTGTTTGTATAGAATTAAAGTGAAAATTAAAAAGAATATCATATAAACGTCATAAAGTTTAAGAGAAATATTTGTTTTGTTTAAAAATTTCTTTATTACTTTATTGGGGTTTTAGGAGAGAAGCTATAAAAGGGTTTACACAATTCATACTTTATAGCAGGGAGCGTTCTTTTGCAATCAGATTAAGTAAAGAAACAAATCAATACAGAGAGATTACAGATGGAGATTATAACATAAAAAATGTGTACATGTAAATAAAATTAGCATATAAGTTTTACCATGGTCAAATGCATTTAGTATTTTAAAGTGTTCAAGTTAAACATAAGTACTAAAGAACTTTGTACAACTCATTGCCTTGGACAAAAACAAAAATATCATAAATTGGATCATGATCAGAAAGATTTTTTTTTAAAAACTGAATTTCCAAATTCCACTTATATGGGAACAATGCTCTTTCTAGATTTCTATGTCCTAAATTCTTCAGAAAAAAGTACTTTGGTAACAGACAAAAAATTGTATCTAAACAAAAATATTGGAGATTGCAGGATATGTAGTAAAAAGGTAAATATAGTAATCACATTTGCATTTTTAAAAATTTTTTAAAGATATTTAAATATTTAAGCAAATGTAATAGCAGTATATTATATGCTTATAACGTTTGTAAATATAAAATATATAATAGCAATGATGGGATGAGAGAATTGGGAGCATATTGACATAAGGCCCTGATACTAAATGTGACTGTGTCTAATAATTTTTGAAATTATACACTGAATAACAAAAGATGCATAATATAAAGCCTGTAGGACTACTACTAAAACACAGCTAAAAATAATAATCAATAAAGAATATAGATTTGAATCATGAAAAATACTCAATCCAAAAGAAGGCAATAAAATAATAAAATATAAAGAAAAAAGGAAGCAAACAAAAGAAGCAAGCAAAATCATAGATTTTACTCAAATGTGTCAATAAGTACATTAAACTTAAATGGTATAAAGACACCATTTGAATGGCAGATTATTGTAGAGAGTGGATTTTTAAAAGGAAAGCTAGAGTATAAAACAAGCAACTGTTTACCTCAGTAAATTCTGGGGTGGCAGAGGATTATAATAAAGAGTACAAATAAAAGAATGTTCTTTCAGGATCTGTAACTAAGGTATGTCACTAATATAAGGTGTTGATTGTGGGGTGATATATAGGAGGAAATGTACCTAAAACATAATTATATGGGATATGAATGTGTTCGTGTTATTATAAGTATGTTTTTTTCAATAAATCTATTTATTATTTTTTTTAGGTGCCTACACAGCAGCTAACGAAATATACAAATTTCATCCTGGTAAAGACCAGCTACTTTCTCAAATAAAATGACAAAACTATCTAGAATATATAAGCCTTGACTAAGAAAAGAAAACAGGCCTATATGCCTAGCCCTTGATCATAATGCTTGTACATATGAACCTTATTCCTATAAATATGATACTTGGCCTAATTATAATTAATGCCTAAGAGTTACCTCCTGAAAATCTCCTTGTTACTCAAATACGGCCTCTCTCTAAGCAAAACTCAGCAAATAAACACAATACCTTCTCCATGCCACACCACTGACATGGGACATGACTCCCAGGGATGAGTCTCCCTGGAACTGAGGGACTCTTAGCAAGTGCTAAGATGCTTTTGGAAAAATACCTTAACCAAAAAGGGGAAACATTAAATAAAAAAATAAAGAGTTTTTAAGACTAAGAGATTTCAAAGTGAGTCAGGAGGTCATTCTGGAAGTTATGCTTATGCAGGCAGGTCCCAGACAGCTTTCAATAACTGTCTCAGTAAACAAAGCCTCAAACAAGAGTGTTCCCAAGGGCTCTAGGGTCATCCAGACACCAGAGGCTAGTCACACAGCCTAATGAAATCAACAGCCCTTTAGCTGGGCCTATTTGGGAATATATGATAATATCTTTCCCCAATATAACATAACTATACTCATTATAATTCCACTAATCATGTTTTTTTACTCTTTTATTTAAACCTATGATTTTCAATGTACATATTAAGTATATTACTCAGAGACTTAAATCTTCAGATTTAATATGCTGGTTGAGCCTTGAATCCCAGTAGAGTTATGGCCAACCCCTACTCTCCAGTTCTTCAGGCTTGTCTTGGACTTCAACAAAATGATAATGATGGACAAGTCCCATCCCAAAAGACAGGAGTACCTACAACTGCAAGCAAAATAATATCTTCCATCTGCCCTGTAATATATTAGTTCCCTCTCAGACTGAAGAAATAAGATTGGATATCATATCACATCCCTCAAGATTGAGGAATGAACAATCATTAGGGGGAAATGTAAGCATACACCAAAGTAGATTTATTGTTATCTTAGTTTATTATTTTGTGTTAAAGGAATAACTTATAATATTGTTATAAAATAGTGGTTGCCAAAGAATTTCTTTGCACATAGTTAAAATAAAATTACAATGATTTTATGAAAAATTTGAAATAGGATGAGCATTTAGGCTGTCTTCATTTTTTTTTCATGACTTTGAACTATGTTTTAAAGATGGTAATTTAAAATGTATTTGTGTGAGTCTTTCTTATAGACTTCTGGAAATGTAATTTTTGAGTCAAAGCACACAAACATTTTATTAATAGATCCTGCCAAATGGTGCCCCCAAAGACTTTAATAGTATCAAATAATGCCTTGCCAATAATGAATGTTATAGTTGTTTAAAACATTTGCCAATCTGTAGATATAGTTGAAGATATTATTATAATTTGCATTTTCCCTCATAGCTGGTGAAGTGGAATATCTTTGCTTTTTGTATTTCTTCTTTTGTCAAGTAGCTGTTCATATCATGTCTATTTTTAGCTTGTTTCCTTCTTTATTGATTTATGATATTTTGATATTTTATGGTATATTAATTTTCCTATACTGTTTTTTGCAAATATTTTTTTCTATCCAGTTATCTGTCTTTTAGTTTATTTGCGAATTTTTAAATTTAATTATATTTTTCCCTCACCTAATTTCCTTTTTTGAAAAAAATTTTTTTTGCAAAACAAAAAATGCAATTATATGCTATCTAGAAGAACCCCACTTTAATCATGAAAACACATACAGGTTAAATGTAAAAGGATGATAAATGATAAACCATATATGTAATACCAAAAGAAAAGTGGAGTGGCTGTGCAAATATCAGACAATGTAAACTTCAGAACAAGGAATATTACCAGGAATAAAAATGGACATTGCATAATGATAAAAGAGTCAATTTAACACAATTATATTAACAATGCCAAAATACATGAAACTAATAGAAAAAGTTCAAAATTTATGAACTTTCACATGTATAAATATATGAACTTTCTATTACATGTATAAAAAATACATGTAATAGAAGTAAAAGAAGAAACAGACATATCCACAATTATAGGAGGAAATTTCAGCCTTCCTCTCTCTGAAACTGAAAGAAGATAACAAAAAAATTTTAAAGTCAGTAAGTATATAAAAGCCCTAAACAACAAAGTTAACTAAATTGACCTTATGGTTGGTTATAGAACCCTGTGCACACAACAGAAAACAGAATTATTTTCAAATACACATGGAACATTCTCCAGGAAAGACCAGAATTAAAACTGTATAAACGAAGTTCTCAGATAATAGTGAAGTTTACCTATAAATTAATAAATAGAAAGATATCTGAAAAAATCCTCAAATATTTGGAAATTTAAAAATATACTTCTAAGTAACCCATGAATTTCAAAGAGGAATTCATAATGTAAATTAGAAAATATTTTGAGTTCTATGAAAATGAATCCATAACATATCAATGTTTGTAGAAAGAAGCTAAAGCAATGCTTACAGAAAATTTGTACAGCATTTAATGGTAAATTAGAAAATAAGAAAGTTCTCAGTATTATTTTGAGATTTCACCTTAACAAACTAAAACAAACAAACAAATACAGGGAAATTTAGCAAGCAAAAGGGATGATATAATAAAGAAGATATTTTTAAAAAACCAAGAGAAATGAGATCAGAACAGCAGAGAAAATCAAAAGTTGATTCTTTGAAAATAATAAAATGAATTGAAAAATATATAGCCAGAATTAATAAGAAAAAAGCAAGACAGACATAAGTAACATATTGGCAATGAATCAGTAGACATCATTACAGGCAGACCAATATACTGACAAGGATCTCCATTCTCACCACACCATTCAACAATTCACCTGAGTCCCAGTCTGTGCAATAAGACCAGAGAAGAAATAAAAGGCAAATCATTTGGAAAGGAGAAATAAAAATGTATATGTTCACAGATGACATGATCATGTACATATAATAACCTAAAGAAACTTCTAAAAAGCTATGGAACTAACAAGTGATGTTAGCAACATCACAGGATACAATGACAATATATAAAAATGAATTGTGCTTCTGTATGCTAGCAATTAATATGTAGATATTGAAATTTTCAAAAGTATTCTTAACAGTAGTACCCAAAAGCATGAAATACTTAAGGATAAGTCTTAAAATATATGTACATAATATGCTGAAAACACCAAAACACAGATGAAATAAATGAAAGAAGAACGACATAAAAGAATTCCTGGGAGCAGATGTGGCTCAAGCATTTGAGCACCCACCTTCCACATGGGAGGTCCCAGATTTGGTCCCTGGTGCCTCCTAAAGAAGACAAACAAACAATGAGCAGACATCAAGCAAAAACAATGAGCAGACAATGAACAAAAACAACGAGCTGACAACGAGCAAAAACAAAAGAGCAGGGAGCAGATGTGGCTCAAGCAATTGAGTGCCTGCCTCCCACATGGGAGGTGCCAGATTCAGTTATCAGCACTTCCTAAAGAAAGAAAAACAAACAGACAATGAGCAGACAAGGAGCTGGAGTGGGGGAGGGTGTGTGTGAAAGGAGTAGACAACAAGCAAAAATAATGAGTACCAACAACAAACAAAAACAATGAGCAAACAGAAAGGGAACCATCTCTGGGTAGGGGCAGGGAGAATCCCTGGCCTCTGCCAAATTAAAGCCAGTAGCATACACCCACCTTCAGTTTTAACAACCACAAATCTCTCCAGGCATTGCCAACTGTTTCCTATGGTGCAAAATCACTCCCAGTTGTGAATCACTGGTTTAGAAATATCAAATGAATAGACTTTATTTGAGGTCCTATGATGTGATGCTTCTATTTTGCATTTATGTAAAATTACTTATTTCCTGAATTGTTTTTGCCACCTTGCTTGCCAAGAACTATCATTTTAGCATATTATTTATTATTTTTGAACATTAGAGAATTTCTTATCCTTTTTTTTTAATCTGAGAAATACACTAACATTTGTGCTTGGAACAAGGTTACCTACTGCTGGAGAGGGATATTATGGGAAAGCAAGGAGTGGAGGCTAAAATGAACCATAAGGTACTAGATTAGAACCAGCATCGTTGTGAACTCATGTTTTAATTTAATATAGCTACAGATGGATAGATACAGAAAGAAATATAAAAATACATGTAAATATGAGTAATATTTATACATATATTTCCTACTTCTGTCTTAGGAGGGGATCTAGAGGCAATCCCAGTTCAGTAGCAGGGAACACAGCCTGCACTCAGAACTTGATTTCTAATACCATTTTCCAAAAACAGGAACCAGGGCTTCTTGTAGAAATGATTATTCTATGGTGGTAGCAGGGAAAAAATTAAAATTGAACTTGGAGCATGTTAAGACAGAAAGTAATGTGTGCTCAAAAAAAAAAAAAAAAAAAAAAAAAAAAAATTAAAGGGCCATGTCAAAAGAGTACAGTACAGAAGCACATCTGAAAGAGCTCCCCATGGCCAAAGGTTGAACAATTTGAGCAACAAGATAAATTATAACCTAAAATATAAAATAAATATGCATAAATCTTTATCAGTCATGGTAAATTTGAGAGAAAGGAATTGTAAAAGCACCAAGTAAATAAACAAACAACTTAGAGAATTCCTATTCATGGAGTTGGAGCTTTACACCACCCCCCTTTGAGTGTGGGCTACACTTGGTGCCTTGCTTCTAAATACTGAAGTGTGAGAAGGAAAGGGAGTAAGCTTAACAGTAGAGAATCCTCAAACTCTACCTTAGCCAGGTAATCAAGGTAAACATTATTAATGATATGTTGAAAAGAATTACCCTTGAAATGATTTGAAGAGAATGATCCTTCACTTCTGTGGCCTTCCTCACATAAACCTCACAAAAGAGTTCCTCAAAAAAACCACCAAACAACAGTAAAACAATAAGAAAAACATTACAAAAAAAAAAACCACGACGGCCATTCTACAACACATTTGACCAGTACTACTCGATATGTCATCAAAAACAAGGAAAGACAGAGAAGCAGTCACAGATCACAGTAACCAAAGGGTTATTGGGGATTGAATCACGTCCCTCACAAAGGCATATTCAGGTCGCCATCCCTGGTCCTGTGTGTATGAACCCATTTGTAAATAGGACCTTTGAAAATGTTACAAGTTAAAATGTACTGAAACTGAATGGGGCTAGACCTTAATTCAATTTGGCTGAAGTTATTATAAGCAAAGGAAATTGGACAGGAGGAGCTGGAAGTTAGCAAACCTGGAAGTGAAAGGAGAAGACACCGACTTGTGCATTGCCATATGACAGAAAAGTCAGAGAATCCCATAGATTGCTAACCAGTCAGAACATATCAACCTTGGGAGTAAGAAAGCTTTCTAGCTTCAGAAACCTTAAGCCAATAAATTCATAGTGTTAAGCCACCCAATTATATGGCATTTGTTTTAGCAGGTGAAACTACTACACAGGTCATGACAACTTCATGTAATATGGATCCTAGATTCATTCCTGGAACTGATGAAATCTGAATAAAGTGTGGAGTTTAGTCCATAAAAATGTATTAATGTTGGTTCCTTCATTGTGACAAATGTACATAGTATTTTGAGATATTAACAATAGAAGAAACTGGGTGAAGACACAGGGAAACTCTGTACTATCCTTACAAACTTTTCTGTAAACATAAAACTATTCTAAATTTTTAAAAGAATGTCTATTTAAACTAAGAAGTCTATGTGTACGTGTATGTATGTGCATGTGTGTGCTCACCAGGATCTGCATGTTATAGAGTACATGGGGGTTTTCCAGCATACTTTTTCTTACTGCCAGGAACAAGTAGTCTTCCTGTATTCCATTCCTTGAGTTTTAGCAATAATAACTAAATCTAGAAAGTAGATGTCAAAGCATTTAGAAAATTGGAATGTTTCAAGTGACTCTATGCCTTTCTTTCATAATTTCAAGAACAAAATCATATTTCTTAGAGGCATGATACAATAACACCAAAAAAAAAAAAATTTGGAGAGACATTACAAGTATCACAGAGAGACCAGAAATGGGGCAGAGATGTCAAGCACTTCAGCAGGTCTTTGCCCATAAAATAAATAAAAATGATGTCAATATGAATCATGGAAAAGCAATGTTAACACTTACTTATATCCTAATTGTGTGGTATCATTTGTGTTACTGTAAAAAATGTTAGATATAAGAAAACCCAAATTCACTTATCTCCAATTATATTAATTAATAATTTTCAATTCTAGGTGCAAAAGACTAAAACTGATTATTTGAATTATATTCCCTTATCTCTGTTGATATATTGCTCTATGCACATTTAAATCCTGTTAACTCTGAGAAAAAATAACCATTTTCCTCATTTAATTATGGAAAATCTTATATTCAGTCTTCTTCAAAAGAATGCATAATTATCAGCCCTTGATTTTTTCAAATTTTATATTACGTTTTTCTAGCAATTTGGATGTCTACCTTATATTTTAAAAATGCAATTTTGCTTCAATAGCATTGACACACTAAAAATAATTTACCTATGAATTTTAGATATAAATTAGCTCATTACCCTTGAAATAAATGTCAAAATGATGGGAAACAGCTGCAAAATAATCACTTATATTTTAATTAATTCATTAACTGTAAATGACAATTGAGAGCATAAATGATTATCAAATGCAAGGAAAAAATAAACTAATGTTTGACATTTTGAAATTTTCCTATAATTGCAAGAAATTTCACATTTTAATGTGTTTAGTATATCTTTAATCATATTTTATGTATTATGCTTTTTTTATTAAATTGTTTTTCAAAGAAGTTTCTGCTTGAAAGCAGGAAATTTTCCCATAGTATAGTAAGGATTGAGTCTCTCGTATATTTTGAATACAAGATTAAAAGTCTATTTAACATTTTTTATGGAATTAATTGTATTCAACTTGTCTAGGAAACAGAATATGAATTTCTATTTAGAACCTAGCAATGTTTATAATTAACATAATTTCTGTATCAATCTTATTTATGAAACTATAGATACATGATACATATGCAATAGAGATAAATATCCAGTGTTGATATGTTGCCTTTTTAGGGCATGGAATTAAAACTATCTTTCAGGCATATACAGAATTTTGATCTTTGATTTCTTGAAATCATTTTATCTTATAATGATACAAATATTTTCTACAGATAATTTGGTTTTAGGAGCACATTTGAACTGAAATATTTCAGAAGGTTTAGTGAGTTTTTTTTAAAGGGATTAAATTGGTCATCAGTTAAAATCTAAAGACAAACCTCCAAATTACAGTTTTGCGTTACTTAATGTGCGCTAGATGCCGTTTCCTTTTCTTTTTTCTTTATTTGTTCCATTTTCCATGAAAATCAATCCCCATTCCCACCCACATCTGTGTCTTCTCTCCAAACACAATTTTCCTTTTACTTTGTAAGGAATAAGTTTCTCAGTCTTTGATTATCTGAATCTGTTTATTTCATGCTTAACTAGTAAGAAAGCTTGATTGAGTGTAGAATTCTACATTCAAAACTGTTTTTCACAATCCTTTAAAGATATTTCTTTTATATATTCGCATATCTTTTTTCAAATAATTTGATTGAGGAATGGTTTGCATAAAATTAAATACACTCATTTTAACTACATACATTGATGGCTTTTGGCAAATTTGTACATCTATCTAACCACCGCTCCCTAATAAATATATATATAACATTTTCATCATCCAAAATAGTTTCCTAGTGCCCCTTTCCTGTAAATTATCCCCTATTCTGGCCCTGGACAACTTCTTATATACCTTCTGAGACTTTAGATTTGTCTTTTCTAGAGTTCATATAAAGGAAATGATGCTGCATTTTCCATTTACATGTTTTCTGTTTTTTATACCACAGAATAATGGCTTTGACACACAGTCATATTGTTGATTTTATTGAAAGTTCATCCATTTTTATTTCTAATAGTATTCCACTATTTGGGAATACAAGTTGTTTATTCATTTGCCAATGCATATTTTCTAATTTTTGGCTATCATAAATAAAGCTTCTATGAATATATTTGAAAATATATTTCAATTATTTTGGATAAGTATCTAGGAGTGGAATGGCTGGGTCATTTGGTAAGTATATAACTAACTTTGAAAAATATGTGCCAATTAAGCAGCATACTTCTAAATAACCAATGAGTCAAAGAAGAATTTATAGGAAATTAGAAAAAAAATCATGATGAATGAAAATAAAAACATAACATACCAAAATTTATGTGGTACAGCAAAATCTATGTTCAGTGGTATGTTTATAATGATAATTACTTACATTAAAAGAAGTAGAAAGATCTAAAATCAATAACCCACCCTCATATTAAGAAAATATAAATAGATAAATAGAAGAGAAAACTAAGCCAAAAGTAGACTAAAGAAGGATATATCAAAAATGAAATAAAAAATAGAAAAAATTACAGAAAATCAGTGTAACCAAAAGAAGTTTCTTTAAAAAGATAAGCAAAATTTACATAGTTTTATCTAGACTAATAAAGGAAAAAAGAAGACTCAAATTAGTAAAATCAGTAGTGAAAGAAGGGACATTACTACTGAGCTTACAGAAACTAAAAGATTATAAGGGAGTATGATGAACAATTTTATGTTAACAAATTAGATAACTAGATGAAATAAAAATTCCTTGACAGAAGCAACTATTGAAACTGACTGAAGAAGAAAGGCAAAATCTGAATAGACCTATAACAAGAGTTAGGATTAGTGATGAAAAAACATCTATGAAGTAAAGTTTAGAATTAGAAAGATACACTGGTGAATTCTACCCAATATTTAAAGAAAAATTAACAATGATTCTTCTCAAGCTCGTTAAAAAATAGAGAGAAGGGAGCACCTCTAACTCATTTATGAGGTTAGAATTACCTTAACACCAAAACCAGACAGAGGCATCATAACAAAAGAAAACTGCAGGCCAGTATCTCTTATGAATTCAAACACACACTCACACAATATGCAAGAAACCTAGATCCAGCAGCAATTTAAAAGAATTATATAACATGAGCAAATGGTATTTATTCCAGGGATGTAAGTTTATTCCAACATACAAAAATTAATCAATGTAATGCACCATGTCAACAGATCAAATTTTAAAAAATAATAAAGTATGATAATCTCTTTGACAAAGAAAAAGCATCTGACAAAATCCAACAACCTTCCATGGTATAAATATTCAACAATATAGGAATAAAAGGGAGCTTCCTCATACATGTCTGGCATAAAAAAAATTATTAAAAAAGAATTTTACAACAAAAAGATAAAAGTAAAAGGACACTGATGGGTTTTTGTACCTCTACAACATAGGATCTGAATTAACTTTAACATCAGCTGAAATTCACCAATTGGCACACATTCATGACCTTAATTAATACTGTGGCTCAAAATCCACAAGATATTCTTTCTAATCTTAAGGAATTTACCAAACATAAATTAGAGGATTTCAAGTTATCATCTTAGCACTGAATATCCTGGCCAAATATCAGTCCCATCTACACAATTTAGCAACTCTTGGGCCATTGCCAGTGGTCTGGTCATCAAGATCAGCTAATGATAGTAACAATAATTCCTTATCCAACTTTATCTCATTTGAGGTGAAGAACTCTGGGAATATTTTGCTTTACAGATAATCAAAATAAAAGTCAAAATCACACGTCTCTGCACAATACAGGGCCTCATCAAGGCATTCCCCTTTGAAGTTTCAAACACTATTGGTAGTGATCATGAAACACATTTCACTCTAAAGAGACACAGTGCTGGACTCATGAAATAAGCATACAATAGAACTTTTGACCTTTTTATAGGCCTCAGGTTACAGGCAATAAACAACACCATAATAGCTTATTTTTAAAAGTTCAAATTCAGTTAAAAGAAACATGAAACAATTCAGTTGTCATTCAAATATATAGGATGAATTATAATAAAGAGTCTGACTCTATTTTTGATATTTTGACCACTGACAACTTTCAAGCACCACCCTTTCTTCTTCCCCTCTTGCACCATATCTGGTTGATAAGAAAAAGTGTTATGCTTCCTTACTTTGCTCTAGCAGAAAGTCCAAACCACTCAAGCCCTGGCCAGTGTGGAAAACCACACTCCAACTCCAACCTCTTACCACAATAAAATTTAAGGCAATCTCTCCTGCTCTTACAAGCTATTTTGAGATCTTCTTGTGAGCCAGGCCTGTTCTCCCAAGAAAGCTTCATTATGTGAGTAATAAAGCTATCATGCTTTCTTGGTGTATGCGGTGGCACCGTCATTTCAGACAATCAAACCAATTTTGGGAGGAGGGGGTTCCATCCTATCATCACAGAATGAACACAAAAAGAACATATATAAGTAAGCAGATTTTATTATCATTTTCTTTACCATGTTTTCCCAAAATAGATTCTATCCCTCTTCTTTGTTTCATTCAACTTTGATTTATGATAAAATATATGATTTATTTTAATTTATGCTGATTTCCATTCAATATACAACTCGTAATACTTCAATTTACCTTTTACTATAAAAATTATTTTCATTTTCAATTTCTTAAAAGATTAAGCCAATAAAATGAAGGCAGATGCTAAAATTATCAATAATTTGATACTGTTTATGTTATTTGTCATTCTTTATAAAACTTGCAAGTTTTTCAGAATTCAGTCTGTAAGAATTATTATATTATAAATTAAAGCTTGTTATAAAATTACTGTATGTTTTCCTTTCTTATTTGGAATTTGTGGAGAAAGTTGTTGATTTGTTCATTGTGAGTACACAGGCTTAACCACAACAAAGATTCTCAACAAATGGCCACTTTATTGCTTACACAGTATAAAGTGTCCCAAAAAGCAGGGGAGGAGGAACCATTTGGCAGGTCGTCCAGGGAAGACAACTGTTTTGGTCAAGTTTGTGGATGGCAGCTTCCTATACCCCACTTTGCATCACAGATGACAGACCCTGTGCTGCCTAAGTGCTGGATTTTTATATACCCTAAAGAGAGTGTGTGCTGACACTATTTAAAAAGCATGTGCAGAGTTCTTGCCATAACAAGCAGTTGGGGATACTTTTTCCTGATTGCAGGTTCATAATATGGTCTGCTGGTCAGGCTGTTCCATTAGAACTAACATCTCCACCAGGCTGCAAAATGGAAACATATTGAAACATCTACACCCAAAGATGAAAAAGGAGAAAAGGTAGGGATAGGTGAGGGCTGGGAGATGGCCACTGAGTGTGTCTGTGACTTCGCCAGCAACATTTATTTAAAATTTGTGGTGAACAATATTTTTTTTATAAAAACTTCAAGACATATAGTTACTTCATAGTTATTTTGGTATTCACAAAATGTTAATAGTCTTAGGATAGGGTTACCAGTATATTTTACATTCTTAATATTTACAGATAAAAGTCAGGTAAAGTGCTTCACAATTAATTTCCCTTATGCAATATTATTTAGTCAAGCCTCCCATGATAGTTTACCCTTCTTAAGCAAACCTAGCCTAAAATTATATATATTAAATGAATTTCATGGGGAATGTAATACTGTTTACTTATTCAGTTTAATTAAATTAGCCCAAGAATTTTGGCAAATACCTAAGAAGAGAGATGCATGATCAATAAACAAAACAAAATAAAATGTTTGCTTGGTTTTATTTTGTGTTCCTTACATTGCATAGTTG
Organism: Cabassous unicinctus; assembly: GCA_029593785.1. Lineage (NCBI taxonomy): Eukaryota > Metazoa > Chordata > Mammalia > Cingulata > Chlamyphoridae > Cabassous > Cabassous unicinctus. The sequence goes on along the minus strand of JAQZBX010001100.1, from coordinate 10,946 downwards.
TTCAACTCTGCAGCATTCTGGTTAATACTCCTTCTATTCATATACATGTTGCCATCTTGTAGTAGAAACATTAACTGAGCAAAGTCTATTATATGCACAGATTTTTAGTGCTTAAAAATGTGGCCCTGGAAGTAGATGGTAGTTATACACTGCCAGCAAGCAGTATTATCACAGGCTCATACATACTCCTATCAATATCTATTCCTTTTGGAAAAAGAAAAAAAATTCCAGCCAAGAATTCTCTATCCATCAAAGCTGGCATTAAAAAATAATGGAGAATTCAAAATATTAAAAAATAAACAGAAATTAAGAGAGTATGCCAATAAAAACCTTGCCCTTCAAGAAATGCTAAAGGGAGTTCTGCAGGTTGAAAGGAAATAAAACAGGAGAGAGAGAGTTGGAGGAGAGTGTAAGAACAACTAAAAGACAAAAAGAAAAAAAAAAAAAAAAGATGATGAACATAAACCCAAAGAAAATATGGCTGATGTAAGAAATTCATTGAGAGCAATAACACTGAATGTTAATGGATTAAACTCACAAGTCAAGAGAAACTGATTGGCAGAATGGATAAGGAAATATGACCCATCTATATGCTGTCTACAAGAAACCCACTTAGACCCAAGATCATTCTCCAAGATAGGCCACATGGTAGGTCACAGAAAAATTCTCAAAGAATTCAGAAAGATTGAAATTATACAAAGTAATTTCTCTGACAACAATGGAATGAAGCTGGAAATCAGGGAGGGCCAGAGAACCAGATTAGACAGAAAGATATGGAAGTTAAACAACACACTCTTAGACAAACAGTGGGTCAAGGAGTAAATTTTTTAAAAAAATCAGTAACTACCTTGAAACAAATGAAAAAGACAACACAACATATCAAAACTTATGGGATGCAGCAAAAGTTGTACTGAGAGGGAAATTGATAGCCATAAATGCATATATCATAAAAGAAGAAAGAGATAAAATCAAAGAACAAACTGGACACCTGGAGGGATTAGAAAAAGAACAACAAACCAACCCCAAAGGAAATAGAAAGAAGGAAATAACAAAGACTGGAGCAGAACTAAATGAAATAGAAAAAAAAGAAAGCAATAGAAGAAATAAACAAAACCAAAAGCTGGTTCTTTGAGAAGATCAATAAAATTGAGAAACCCTTAGCTAGACTAACAAAGAAAAAAAAAGAGGAGATGCAAATACACAAAATAAGAAATGAGGTAGGGGATATCACCACTGACCCCACAGAAATAAAGAGTATCATAAGAGGATACTTTGAAAAGTTATATGCCAACAAGAAGGGTAATTTAGAGGAAATGGACAACACATAAGCAGCCGACATTGATGACAGAAGAAATTGATGAACTCAACAGACCAATCACAAGTAAAGAGATAGAATCAGTCATCAAAAACCTCCCAACTAAGAAGAGCCCAGGATCAGATGGCTTCACAGGTGAATTCTACCAAACATTCCAGAAAGAAATAACACCAATTCTGCTTAATCGCTTCCAAAAAATAGAGGTAGGAGGAACAATGCCTAACTCACTCTATGATGCCAACATTACCCTAATACCAAAGCCAAACAAAGATGCCACAAGAAAGGAAAATTACAGACCAATCTCTCTAATGAACTTAGATGCTAAAATCCTCAGCAAAATACTTGCTAATCATATTCAACAACACATCAAATGAATTATGCACTATGATCAAGTGGGTTACATCCCAGGTATGTATGGATGGTTCAAGATAAGAAAATCAATCAATGTAATACACCACATAAACAGATCAGATGAAAAAAATCACATGATCATCTCTATAGATGCAGAAAAAGCACTCGATAAAATACAGCACCTTTTCCTGATAAAAACACTACAAAAGATACAAGGAAACTTTCTGAACATGATAAAAGGTATAGATGAAAAGCCCACAGCTAATATCATGTATAATTGTGATATTGTAAAAGCTGTCCTTTTAAGTCGGGAACAAGATAAGGATGCTCACTATCACTGCTCCTATTTAACATTGTCTTAGAAGTACTTGCTAGAGCACTGACGCAAGAAAAAGATATAAAAGGCATCCAAATTGGAAAGGAAGAAGTAAAAATTTCATTATTTGCAGATGAAATGATCTTATTCATAAAAAGCCCTGAGAAATCTACAACAAAGCTTCTAGAACTTTTAAATGAGTTCAGTAACGTCGCAGGTTATAAGATCAATGTGCAAAAATCAGTATCATTTCTGTACATCAATAACAAACAATCTGAGGAGGAAATCCAGTCAAAAATACAATTTACAATAGTAACTAAAAAAATCAAATACCTAGGAGTAAGTTTAACTACAGATACACAGAAAACTACACAACACTGTTAAAGGAAATCAAAGAAGACTTAAATAAATAGAAGAATATTCTTTGTTCATGGATAGGATGGATAGGAAGACTAAATATCATTAAGATGTCTATCCTACCCAAACTAATATACAGATTTAATGCAATCCCAATGAAAATAAACACATCTCTTTTTACTGAATTGTAAAAACTAACTATGAAATTTATTTGGAAGGGTAAGAGGCCCTGAATAGCTAAAGACATATTGAAAAATAAAAATGAAATTAGAGGAATCACACTACCAGACTTTAAAACATACTACATAGCTACAGTGGTTAAATTGCATGGTATTGGCGCAAGGATAGACATACTGACCAATGGAACTGAATTGCGAGTTCTGATATAGGCCCTCACATACACAGTCATCTGATATTCGACAAGGCCACCAAGCCTACTCAACTGGAAGAGAATGGCCTGTTCAACATATGGTGCTTGGAGAACTGGATATCCATATCCAAAAGAATGAGAGAGGAACACCATCTCACACCTTATACAAAATCAACTCAAGATGGATCAAAGATCTAAACATAAGACCCAAGACCATAAAGACCTTGGAAGATAACGTAGGGAACTATCTACAGGAACTTGTAATAGGAAATGGCTTCATGAACTTCACACCCAAAGCATGAGCAGTGAATGGAAAAATAGATAAATGGGACCTCCTTAAAATTAAAAGCTTTTGTACCTCAAAAGAGTTTGTCAAGAAAGTGAAAAGGCAGCCTACCCAATGGGAGAAAATATTTGGTAACCATATATCCGATACGAGCCTGTATTAGCCAGCCAAAGGGATACTAATGCAAAATACCAGAAATCAGTTGGTTTTTATAAACTGTATTTATTTGGGATAGAAGATTACCTTTACCAGGCCATAAAATATAAGTTACTTCCCTCACCCAACTCTGTGAGGGGTCCAACTTCCTGCGTTCTTCTCTTCCCAGGGATTGATTCTCTCCAAGTTCAGCTGTTTGCTCTCTCCACAAGACCAACTGTAGACTATCAGGTGAATGGCTTGTCTCTTTCCAGGGCCTTCTTTCCTTCCTCACGATCAAGCTCCTCTGTCTGCTTGCTTTCCCAGGCTCCAGCATTAAAACTCCAACATCAGAACTTCAACTCAAAACTCCAATTCTGTCCTTTGCCATGTCTTTTATCTTTGAGACACCACCCACCAAGGGGCGGGACTCAACACCCTACTGATTGGCCCAATAAAAGTCCTAATCATAACTTAATCATTACCAGATGAACAGATCAGTTTACAAGCATAATTCAATATCTATTTTTGGAATTCATAACTATAACAAACTGCCAAACTTCTACAGAGCCTAATATCCAGCATATAAAAAGAAATCCTATTTCTCGAAAATAAAAAGACAAACAGCCCATTTTAAAAATGGTCAAGTGATTTGAGCAGACACTTCTCCAAAGAAGAAATACAAATGGCTAAAAAGCTCATGACAAGATGTTCAACATCACTAGCTACTAGGGAAAAGCAAATCAAAACTACACTGAGATAACATCTTACACCCATTAAAAAAACAGAGGACTTCAAGTATTGGAGAGGATGTGGAGGAATGGGAACACTCATCCATTGCTGTTGGGAATGTAGAATGGTCCAGCCATTTGGAGGACAGTTTGGCAGTTCCTCAAAAAACTAACTATAGATTTCCCATACGACCTATCAATTCCAGTGCTGGGTATATACCCAGAAGAACTGAAAGCAAGGATATGAACAAATATATGCACACTAATGTTCATAGCAGCATTATTCACTATTGCTAAAAGCTGGAATCAACCCAAATGTCCATCAACAGATGAATGGATAAATAAAATGTGTTATATACATACAATGGAATATTACTTAGCTGTAAGAAGGAATACAGTTCTAACACATGGATTAATATGGATGAATCTTGAGGACCTTATGTTGAGTGAAGCAAGTCAGGCATTGAAGGACAAATATTACATGACCTCTCTGATATGAATTAGGCAAATCAAGCTAATTCAGAGAGCTAGAGTCTGGAAGATAGATTTACAGGAAATAGAAAGGGAGAAGAAGGTTGTGAGCCAATGCCCATACAGGTGATATCTATGATAAAGTGGAAGTGAATAGTTGTACAATGAAGAGACATGACAGGGTGTAGGGATACTACTGAGTTCGGCAGTGGAAGCTTAACAGGGGTGTAGGGTGGGGAGGATGGGTTGGATGATCCATGGAACTGGGGGAAGGGTTGGGGGAGGGAGTTGGTGAACACTGGGGATTGGTGGGTATATGGATGAAACTACAATGTTTAGAAAACTCTATTTGCAATATGACAAGGAAGGGTTACTGGTTTATGGTGTTGAATGGGGGGCACTTGTGACAGGGTGCACCTGGGACAGTTGTTTAGAGAATGTGTGAGTGATCATTTTGTCATAGTGTGCTTTATCAGTGGGTGGAGACCCACATAATGAGTGGGAAGGAGTTGGACTCCCACGCTGGGGAAGCCTGATATATTCTCAAATAGAGGGGAGGGTGTCTCTCAAGAGCATGGGTAGTTTCTAATAGGGGAGGACAGACTAATGTGTCCAAACCTTAGCACTGGTGCAAGTATCTATGAAAATTGTCCTTCAAGGGGTGATGCCTGGTGGTCGCTGTGGGCCCTGAGGGGAGGGGGAGGGAGAAATAGAATAGATTGAAGAAGGGGTATTTGGGGGCAATGGAAGTTTTCTGCATGGTCTTGCAATGATGGATACAGGCCATGTTAAATTTCATCAAAAAATTATAAAAGTGTGTCGTCTAAAATGTAAACCATAATGTAAACCATTGACCATGGTTGGTAGCTATGTTTCAATATTTATACATCAGTTGTAACAAATGTACCATCCACATGTAAAAAGATTATTTATAGGGAAAAAGGAAAAGGGGGAGATGTTGGGTATATTCTATATGGAGCTTTACTGTGACATAAAACTTCTTTGAAGACAATATAAAAAAAAAGTAAGACACTGGGGGATAAATGGAAGAAAATGCCACTGTACAATTAAGACAACTGATATTAGAGTGATGAAAGGCAAAACATCAAAAAAAATTTTTTTTAATTTTTTAAATATTTTTCATTTTTTTAAATACCCCCAATTTTTTTTTACTTTATTTTAGTTTTAGTTCCTCTAAACTATTATGTATTTTATTTCTTATGTTTAAACCTATCATTATTATTTCATTTTCTTATTAATTAAATATGGCAATATTCTTGGTTTCATTTTTTAAGAAGTTTTGTATCACAGAAGGGTTACACCTATGGCAGGGGAGGATCAATGGGGTAGGGTGTCAATGATAGGGGATACATGGGAGGAAGTGCAGTTGGGAATATATATAAGGTATATAAATATGTTCAGATGTTCATGGGGCATTGTCACAGTGGGTAAAGAATCTTTCACAACAACCGAAAGATTATTGAATTCTCATCCTGGGGAGCTCTGCCACATTCTCTAATGGAACAGCAACAATCCCCCAAGTACAGGGGCAATGACTAGTGAAAAAAGATGGTCTATTGATGGGCCCTTGATATTGATGACTATATTTATGAGTCTTTTGCTATTGAATTTGCAACTTAGCCTAGCATTGTAGAGTGCCTAAGAGTTACCTCCTGAAAGCCTCCTTGTTGCTCAAATGTGGCCTTACTCTAAGCCAAACTCAGTATATAAATGCATTATCTTCCCCCAGTGAGGGGCATGACTCCCAGGGATGAGCCTCCCTGGCACCAGCTGGTGATACAACTAGGAAAAAGCCTTGAATAAAAGGGTGAAAAGGTAAAAACAAATGAGTTTATATGGCTAAGAGATTTCAAAGTGAGTCGGGAGGTCATAAGAGAGGTGACGCTTATGCATGTCTCGGCAGGATCTCATAGACGGCCAAGGTAGATACTACCCAAAATAGTGGGGCTTCTGAGGTCTCCAGAGACACTGAGGTCCTATGGTCATGGCAGATAGCTCATGAGTTTGGTGCTTTGCCAGTGGGCCCTACTTTGGAGTTTGTCCTCCCGAGTGTGACAGAGGTGGTCTCAGATGTGTGTTCTCTACACATGCCTCTTCTGTCCTTTTATTTGAACCTATAGTTGGTGCTGGAGTTGGTATGTGTACATCCAAGAGACTTTAATCTCTGCACTGTCCATGTTCCAGCTGGGCCCTGAGCCTCAACGGAGTTACTACACCTACTCTTCAGTTCATTGGACTCATCCAGGACAACTAACAAGGAGGTGAGAATGGACAACCACCACACCAAGGAACCGAGAGAGTCTACAACTGCAAGAAAGAGAGTCCCATCCATCAGCTATATGGGATTGAAGACCCCTCTCAATCGGAGGTGGAGTGGGCATTACCATCCCAGAATCCTCAGAATTGGGGAATAAAATATGGACTAGAATAGACTTACTGGTATTCTAATATAGACTTATTGTGATTCTACCAATGGAAGAAATTATATCATTGATGTGGAGACAGTGGCCAATGGAGATGCTGTAGTCAGGGAGAGGGAAAAAGAGGTGCAATATGGGGGCATTTTCAGGACTTGGAATTGACCTGAGTGACGTTGCAATGACAGATACAGTCCATTATGGATCTTGCCATAACCTACAGAACTGAGTGGGAAAGAGCGTAAACTACATTATAAACTATAATCCATGCTTAGTGGCAATGCTCCAAAATGTGTTCATCTATTGCAATGAATGTACCACACTAATGAAAGAAGTTGTTAATGTAGGGAAAATTGGGAGTGTGGGGAGTGAGGCATATGGAAATCCCTTATATATTTTTTATTTAACATTTTATGTAATCTAAGTATCTTTTAAAAATAGGGAAGCAGATGTGACTCAAGTGGTTGGGCTCCCGTTTACCATACGGGTGGTCCCTAGTTCGATTCCTGGGGCCTCCTGGTGAAGGCAAACTGGCCTTCATGGTGTGCTGAGCTGGCACAGCAAGATGATGCAACAAAGGGAGACAAGCAGACACAAAAACGAACAGCAAATGAACACAGCTAGCACCAGCAGCAAGGGGCGGGGGGATAAATAAATAAAAATAAAATAAATAAATAAATAAATAATATACTAAAAAATATAAGAAGGAGATTAAGACATTACTGGAGAAATAAAAGCTGAGAGAATTCATCACCACTAGACCAGCTCTACTAGAGATGCTAAGGGAATTCTGCAGGTTGAAAAAAAAAATAGTAGACAGTTGTTGAAAACTTCAGGAAAACATAACTTTCTCCAGTAAACTTAATGGCATGGGTAAATATGAATGCCAGTACTATTGCATTTTTTTTTTTTTCGTAACTCAACTTTTTTATTTCTTATGGAGTGAATAGGACAAGCACATGAAATGTAGTAATAAATAAGTGGTTTGGGACTAATAATGTTTTACATAAATGTGGGGTGATGGAGAGGTATAGGAACACAGTATTTGTAAACTAGTGAAGTTAAATTGGTATTAAAGCAAATGAGATTCTTATAGATTCAGGATATTAAATTTAAGTACTATGTTAACTACAAATAAAATATTGGAGAATGTGCAAGCTCATAGAGACAGAAAGTAGTGTACTGATTGCCAGAGGCAAGAGTCAAGGGGAATAGGTAGTTAATGCATGATGAGTGTAGAGTTTTTTGGGTTTTTTTTTAGGACAAAGGGAAGTTTTAGTAATGGAAGGTGGTGAGGATACTGTTAAATTGTGAGGTGATTAATCCCATTGAATTGTATACTTGAGAGTGGCTGAGATGAAATTTTATGTTGTATATATGTTCCTATAATTAACCAAAGGAAAGAACTAAAGAGACAAAGATAATGAAATGCAATAAATGATCCTGGAAGAGATCTAATAATGGAGGAGAAAAGGCTTAAAAGGACATTACTGGATCAAATGAAAAAATCAGCATATAGACTGTAAGCTTTTTATCAACCAATGTTAAATTTCTTGAACTTGGTTACTACACTTAAGACAGTTATATAAGCTAATATCTTGGTTTTAGTAATGTACATGGCAGTAGTGAGTGTTCAAGGAGCTTGAAGAGCATAACTTACAGAAAAGTGTTCAGAAAATGGATTGATAAATAGACAAATAGATAGGGATGAAGATAGAGAGAGAGAGAGAGACAGACAGACAGACAGACAGACAGACAGACAGATAGAATGATATTGCAGCAAGTGTGGTAAAATGCTAAATTGGTGGATCTTGCTTCTGAGGGGATAGGGGTAGGTTGGAGTTCTCTGTATGGGGTCAGTATTTTATTTTTGTAACTGTTCTGTAAGTTTGATAGTATATAAAATTAAAGGTTTTTTTAAAAAATGAATCCTATTTTTTCTTTTTATAAAATGTTGATTATTGTTAGTGTTTATTTTTTTCCAACTTAGCCACAGTTCTGGACTAGAAGACGATGAGAAAAGTTAATAAATTCAATATAAGCTAATAACCTAACATTATTATACAAACTATTTTAAAAGGAGTTCTTACAAAAATGAAAGTCCTTCAGCATGTGCTAGTAGATCATATCATGTCATATTGAAAATAGATAGTTAATGTTTAAATGCATTATTATTTCCCCTAAATCTTCCCTAAACATTTTTGGTTTGTTTTTAAATCCCAAGGATTTGCTTCTATCTTTTCCTAAAGCAAAAACAAAAAATGAAAGCAAAGAAAACATGAAACAACAATTTTGATGCCAAAATACAAAAACACCCTTTTAAAAGATTCTTACATTTAAGGATTTGGGGAATAAAAGACTTATTGGGATATTCCAAGAAACAATGTTGAGACACTTAGAAACTATTTCAATGTAACCTCCACGCTTTATTGGCCTAAGCATTCTGGTATGTTCTGGGTATACATATTTCTTTTAATCCTTAAAGAATTCACACGACTGAGATAATGTCATTCACATTTAACCAATGTGGAAACTGGACATGTTTCCATGATGTTTAAAAAGGTTAATAACTCTAATTGGAGATTGCATTGTAAGAACATACTTCCAAGCAACAAAATTGCACCTGGCATAGGTGGTGTGTAATGACTGGAATTGAGCTCCTGGGCTTGCTGACAACTTATCTGAATCCCAGGTACACTTGCTTGCTATGTGAGGACCCCAGTTGTTTAGGTACTATTTCTTAAACAACAGGATTTGCCTGGCTTTACCAGCTCTTTTGAATTATCTATTCATCCCCCAATTTATCACATATTTAACCAGATAAATGACTTGTTTGTCCTGTGAATTAATTCAGTAAATGACTGTATCAGCTATGTTCATATACCTCAAATTTTGCCCATACTCCGCCTGCCTGCACTTAACCTACTACCAACACATCCCAAAGGGCTATAGCTGGGACCAAATGCACATAGTATGAGCATATTTTAATATCAGTTTTCTGTTCCACTTTAAAGGGAAGTATATTTTGTTAAAACAATTAAACTTAAAAAACTTGTAAGCATAGTAAAATGAACCCTTATATATTGTTCACTTACATTCACAAGTTGTGAAATTTTTACCACATTAACTTTGTCTCTTTCTCTATATACTATCCATAATGGTGAAAACAAATCTATATTTGCGTTATGGGGTGAAACAATGTTCCGACTCCAAGAAAAGTCCTTGGATAGAAACAAAAATATCTGAAGGCTCTCTTAAACAGAGTTTTACTTTTGTATACAAATACCTACAATTCTCTGTCATTTTTTACAAAGTCATAAAAAAGTAGAATTTCATTGTATAAATTAACTCTGAATTTAAACCTAGAAAAAAGGTGCTAATTATTTAGCTGAGAAGATTGTGTTCAATTTAAATTAATGTCTCATTGGTTTTACTTCTTTTATATAATGTGGCAATCATTTAAAAAAAAAGACACTTTAATAGATATCATCCTTTTATAAACCTATTTAAAAGAGATAAGATTTAAATTACTACACTAAGATTGACTAATACAAAGTGTTGATGTCCTTGTTTTCATTGATACTGTATTGAAACCTTAGAATGATCTATTTTCTTTTAAAAGAAATACATTAAATCAGCTTATGTTGAGAATTAAGCATGAAATGAAAGCGAAAATGAAATTGAAGTGTTTACTTGCCTATTTAAACCACCTGTAAGTCAGCAATCCAACTTTATTTCCAACTGGGCCCAGGTGTATTTAAAAATAAATAAAGCAAGAATTCATAATGTAGTATGTCTTTCCATTATCTAAGTAATCACAAGGATACTGGGACTCTAAGAATACTTGGGGAAAATGTGATTAACCAACTAAGAACAGCTGGTTGATGGCATTTATTTTTCAGTACTAAAGAATTTTAAATCTAAATATAATGTCTCACTGTTTTTACACTGGAAACAAAAAGTACTCAGTGACAGATAGAACAATTAAACTGCACATTTTAGAGAGCAAAATGGTTTGGGGGTAGCTGAAAATAATTGCATCGTCTCTATTCTCTTCAAAAGAATCAGCTGGAAAATTAGCAAGATGTTTGGGAGCATTTTTCTCAGGACTAAAAATCAGCTACAAAAATAACCACAAGGTTGAATTGAATATCAAATTAACAGAAAATTAATGCC
>JAQZBX010001099.1:75807-89129 GCA_029593785.1 Cabassous unicinctus | reverse complement strand
TGGAAATATATTCTTATAGATTTCCCCCCATACATACATTTTCTTTCTTTCTTCCTTTTTCTTTTTTTTTTTAGGAGGTACCAGGGATTGAACCCAGGACCTCGTACATGGAAAGCAGGTGCTCAACTACTGAGCTACATCTGCATCCCCATACATTTTCTGTCTCTGTAAATTTTGTGTAAAAATGAGATAGTACTATTTGTCTGCATTTTTCTCTTACTAAAACATGAAATGCCAATCTTTCCACGTCAAAGAATATAGATACTTATTATTTTTATTGTCAGTATTGTCTGGACTAATCTTTTTTTGATATGCAAATTATGTTTTTTACATATTTTAAATAAATATTTTATTTACTTTTAAAATCAGTTCACTATTTGGCTGTCCACATGTACTTTATGCACATTAATCCATACACATTTCTGAATCACATTATACTCTTAGAGTATAATAGTATGCTTTGTGCAACATCTAGCATATCACAGAATGATAGAGTATCTTCATCCATTCACTGGAAGAGTCCTGGCACTCACTATTTCATTATTAAAAACAATGCAAGGATGAACAGCCTTGCTTGATAATTTCTTAGGATAGAGTGCAAGAAGTTGAATTGCCAGAATAAAGGTCAGGCACATTTTTAAGGCTTTTGCTACAAACTGCCAGAGTAGTCTCTCCATTTCCCCACACTCTCCTCAACACTGGATATCATCATTCTATTTAATCTTTATAAAGTTGATAGGTTAAAAAATGACGTCTTATCTTAATTTGCAGTTCTTTATTTACTAAAGAGGTTGAATATCTTACAGTTATTATTCATTTCTTTTTCTTTTCTTTTATTTTTTTAGGAATTGTTAATACATATTCTCTGTGAAATTTCTGAGCAAACAATGGGAAAATCAACAGACTTTGTTTATTTTTATAAGAATACTAAGTTTCTTGGAGGGTAATGGGGTCAGTTTCTGGGACTCAATGCTGGCTTGTTAAGCGTTGGGCCATAACTTGTAGGGAAAGATTTGTTTGACATCTTATAAATTATCAGAAAGACAATGAGTACCATGGGCTTAATATGATAAACTGCTGGGAGTCAAGTACAGGAATTTCTTTCAAGGTTGTGTGAAGAGATAGCTAAATCTAAAAGTATTATAGTGGTGACTGGGGAAAGTTTACTTTATTAATCAGACTTCTAAAGACTTCTACTCAAAGTTTTAAGAAGAAACTAACTCTTCAATTTTTCCAGGATCAGTTTTAAAAGTTTTAAATTAATATAGAGTAAAATTGGCTTTTTGGGGGGTGTAAATTCTACAAATTTTAACACACATATAGATTTTTGTAACCACCACCACAATCAGCATTTTGGAACAGTTATATTTCCCCCAATTTCCTTGGGTGACCCCTTTGTGTATTCACACTCTCCCCCCAACCTGAACCCCTGGAAACCACTGATCATTTTCTGGGCTGTAGTTTTGTCTTTTCAAGAGTGTTATATCAATGCAGTCATACAATATGACATTTTTGAGACTGACTTCTCTCAGCATAATGCCTTTGAGATTCACCCAAGTTGTTGCATGTATCAACAGTTTGTTCCTTTTTATTTCTGAGTAATATTCCATTGTATGAATGTACCACAGTGTTTTTCTATTCATCTGTTAAAGGACATTTGGATGTTACTAGTTTTTGGTGATTATGAATAGAGTTGCTATAAACACTCTTGTACAGGTTATTGTGTGACATAAGTTTTATTTCTCTAGGGTAAATGTGTGGGAGTGGGACTGTTGGGTCATATGGTAAGTTTATGTTTCACTTCTTAAGAAACTGCCCACAACAGTTTTCCAGACTGCCTGTACCATTTTACATTCCCTCCAGCATTGTATGAGTGATCCACTTTCTCTACATCCTTGTTAGCTCTTGGAATTGTCAATATTTTTTATTTTGGTTATTCTAGTGGGTGTGTGATGGAATCTCATCATGGTTTTATTTTGCATTTCCCTGGTGGGTAATGATGTTGAGCATCCTTTCATTTGCTTACTTGCCATCCGTATCCCCTCTCTGGCTAAGTATCCGTTCAAATCTTTTGCCTGTTCTTAAGTTGGGTTGTGTGTGTACTTTCTGTTGAGTTTTGAGAATTCTTTATATATTCTGGCTACAAGTCCTTTGTCAGATATATGATTTGCAAGTAATCTTTCCTAGTCTGTAGATTTCCTTTTCTTTCTCTTAACAGTGTCTTTCATAGAACGAAATTTTAAAATTCTGATTAAGGGTCAGTCTTAAATATCCCATTCAGATGCTGGTCGATGATTCAGTCTCCCAAGATCCCTTTCATCTCATCCCCATTTATTTGGTCTCCTTATCCAATTCCCAAGACTCTCCCCTTACCTCACCTGCTCACAAAATTCAATTCTCACTGTTAATTATATAATGTAAATAAATATTTTATTTCTTTTAAAATCAACACAACCCTTAAAGTTGGTATTTGGCTGCTAGCATGTTATGTGATTTTATCCATACATGTTCTCTCGGAAGGTAGAAGTTTGGTCCACATACCTTGCTCTGAACTGTGTGTAGCCTGTCGAGGAGGGCAGAGTAGCATCAATGGGAGGGATTTTAGGGCCCCATAGTAAACACGTGGTCTGTGGATCAGCAGCATCAGCATTACTTGGGAGCCTGTGAAAATTTCAGTCTCAGACCCTACCCCAGGCCTACTAAGTAAGAATTTGCATTTTAATGAGATCCCCAGGTGCACATTAAAGTTTTCAAAGCACAGCTGTAAGGCTCCTCCGGTTCTCACTCCAAACAAGGAAACCACGGTCCAGGGAGAGCAAGAACAGCCTCAAGGACAGCAGTGGCTGGTGCTAGAGCCAGGACACGAACCTTGTATGTCCAAGTCTTGTATGTTCTCTACCACATCACCTGCTTCCAGCATTCTGGATGAAAACATCACCCTGAACTTCTCCTACTCTTATCCTAGGCCATACACAGAACATCACGCAAGCAATTGTTTTGCTGTAATTGCTTTTTCAAAGACTGCCCTCACTCCTTATTCCCAATATCCCCTAGTGGTATCCAGCTTTCAAAATGCAAACTTTCAAATTTTCCTAATGAAATGAACTAAATACTCTTTAGGGGAATAAAATGATTTTTTTCCCCTTGCATTTGTTTACTTCTCTGTAAGCTCCTGAGATGGCTAACATGCTAGTTGTTAATCACACCATCTGTTCCAACAGCATTTCTAAATCATTCGATTCATACTTTTCTTTTTAAGGAATTTTTTTTTCCAGAACAATATGTTTGTGTCTGTGTTACTCCCATCATTTGGCAATGCAGTAGGAGCTATTTAAACTTTCCTATTTATTGTAAATGCCTTTTCAATCAGCAAATATTTTTTAAAAATGTGCACACACTACAAAAAACTGTGTCTACTGACTTTTCAAACATTGGAAACAGTAGAAAAATCTGTTCCAGTCTGTCTGCTGTCAAATTTTTAACCATCTGATTATATTTAAATGAAGTGTTTGGGAGATGATTTATCTGACTGACCCTGAGAAATTTTCCCCACTTGCCCTGAAGATGGCAATGCGGTGCAAGTCAGTACAAAGCACCACTTTTTTTTTTTTTTTTTCTTCTTCTCCTCTTGCCCTAAAAGGAATTTCTGGAATGGCAGAAACTGGGGGAGGATTCGCTAAATCTTAACCTTCTAAAACTTAGCCTAAACCCTTTCTGAACCCTGGGATAATTTGGCTTATCTTTTGGTCCCTTTGTTTTTGTTTAAAGCTGTACCCCATGAGTTTCCTGTTTCCAGCCAGGATCAGAAATGGAAATAGTTTAAAGGTTGCTCTCATATCACGGGTAAGCAGGATGTGCATATATATCATACTCAGAAGCTGGTTTTCACAAGACCACTTGGCTTTTTTTTTTTAATTCTAACAAAGGCTCAGCCCAAGATAAGCAGGGAGTTAAGAATACTGGAAGGTTTTCATCTCTGGGAGCTTGCCTCTCCTTGTTCCCGCCCCTTAACAACAGTGGCCTGCTGCCATACATTCTTTAAATTTCATTAGCAGGGTCTGGAAGAGTGGGTTTAGAGGAAAACATGCTCAGGCCTCAGGCAGTATAAATCACAGGGCAATTTCTTGGTCCTCTCATTGTTAAGGTGTAGGCATGGGAATGGAGTTGGGTATGGGAGCATGTAGACATACCCAACTCACTTTTGGGACTCTCAAACATTGGTAACAATTCAACTAGCCAGAAAACATTTTCTTTTTTTGAGGACTTATTATGTGAGAGGCATTATAATAACTGCTGTTATAAATAATAAAAACTAGCAATGTTTATGTGCCATGTCAGCCCCTTGACAAATGCTTTAGCAGTATCTCATTTAATTGTCACAATAACTGTATGAGTTAGGTATTATCTCCATTAAGAAAACTGAGGGACAGAGAGATGAGGAAATGTGGCTTAGGTCATCCAACTTTGAGATACCATTGTTGTGATTCAAATTCAGCATTTTAAACCCAGAGTCTGTTTAACCAATCATTGCCTTGTATTTTGATTCATAGATGGAATAGGATAGGTATCAAGCCTCTAGTTGGAACTAGGCATATCTGGTACCCATTTAAGTTTGTCAGAGAAGAGGAGAACTGGATCCCAGTGTTTTCCTTTATGGTTTTCCACTTTATGGTTGTAAAACCAGTGAATATGTATATCATTTTGGGAGGGGAAGCTCCATGTGGAACAGTCTACTCAGTGACCTAAAATTTCTTTGTCGAGTGTGATCCATTTTGGGGCAGAGCTTTCCTAATAAAACTATGGAGACCAAGGATACCCAAATGGTAGTGTGGTTGTGGCTACCCAGGGATAAATCACATCAAAATTTTCGAACTATTTTTTTTAATGTATTGTATCACTGCCCAAGTTCAGAGGACATCAAATATTGGTTCTGTTTAGCATCCCCTCTGCCCCAAGTTCAAATATGGGGACTTTCTCTTTGAAATCTTGTCACTGCAAATATGGGTGTGTAGAATCCAACTTCCCTTTTCTGTGCTTATGAATGTCCACAACATTACCTCAGACTGTGATTCTCAAAGGATGGTCCCTGGACTAACAACATTGACATCTCTTGGGAACTTGTTAGAAATGCAAATTCTCAGGCCCCACCCCAGAATCAGAAACTCTGGAGATGGAGCCCAACCATCTGTGTGTTAACAAGCCCTCCAGATGAGTCTGATGCACATTAATGTTTGAGAACCACTAGGTTATGCAGTTATTACATGTGGTAGTTTGGAAAAAAGGGATGGAGCAACATCTTAGAGCTCAAGTGAGTTGATGGTCAAAGTGCTGAATGCTGTGAAAGGGAATCCTCACTAGTTGCTGGTGGGAAGGACAGGTAGCACGTTTACCTAATGTATATAATTGCTTGGGTCAACTCTGGGTTGACTGGGGAACTTGGTTCTACTCTTGTTCTTGAGGTCTCATTGGGTCTAATGTCCTCTCCCTGGACCTTTTCTCATATCAATTCTCTCCTGTGTATTCTTCCATCCCTCCTCCAAGCTTGGGGAAATCTTTTCCAGCTTTGAGAAGATAGAGTGATGGGAGATGGAGTTATGGATAATGACAACTTCCTAGGAGTCATCCTATTTTTTTCCAAGTCTTTCATATAGACTTTTTTTTTTAAATTAGAGAGTTTGTGAGTTTGTAAAACAATCATGCATACCATACAGGATCCCCATACATTGCCCCACTACCAACACCTTGCATTATTGTGGAACATATTTTACAAACGTTGAAAGAACATTGTCAAAATATTATTGCTAACTATACTCCATGTCTTACATTTGGTGTATTTTTTTCCCACAAACTACCTTATTATTAACACCATGTATTAGTATTGTATATTTGTTATAGTTCATGAGAGAACACTCTCATCTTTGTACTGTTAACCACAGTCCATCATCCATCACAGGGTTCACTGTGTTACACAGTCCCATGCCTTGTATAATCCATCCAAAGTGTACACTCAGTGGCTCTCAGCTTCATCACAGAGTTGTGCTGTTATCAGCTTGGTCCATTTCAGAACATTTTCATTACTCCAAAAGGAAAAATCCCATACACCCTTATACCAGCTGTATTAGTCAGGGTTCTCTAGTGAAACTGAACCGATAGGAGATATCTGCAAACAGTATGGAATTTTATAAAATTGTCTCACAAGACCATGGGGATGCACAAGTCCAAATTCTGTAGGGCTGGCTGCAAGTCAGGGACCCCAAGGGAGGTCCTCGATGAGGTCCCCAGGAGATGCTGGCTGCCTGAGGTAAAGATGGGAATCCTCTCCTGGAATTCTGAAATCACTTCTCCTTTTAAGGACTTTAATTGATTGGATGAGACATCACTCATTGCTGAAGGCAATCTCCTTAGTTGATTGTAGATATAATCAGCCATAGATGCAATAAACTCACTGATGATTAAAGTCCATGAAATGCCCTTGAATTATAATTAGCCTAGTGCTTGCTTGAGCAAACAACTGGCATCATTACTTGGCCAAGTTGACATGTTAGCCTCACCATCACAGTCCACCCCTTGTCAACTTGGCAGCCATACACATCATCTTAAACCCATCATCTTAATCTCTAAATAAAAACAATAACAGGCATATATATATATTTGCCTAACAATACTCAACTGTCCTGCATACAACTGGAAAATCACTAAATCCTTCCAGAACAGGGTGCAAGTCCTTGGGTAATATTCACTCTTAAACTTGGCATCCTTAAATACTTACAAAATGAAACTAATACAACTTATGTCTTATGATAAGGGGAAAAAGATGGGGAAAAGATGGGGAAGATATTCACTTTATGTACATACACAAACAGACTCATAACAAAACAAGAAAGAAATATTCATGGCCATTAAGTCCTCATTTTTGTAACTGGTCACATAATCGAAGCTCATATTTATCACTACCTTCTTTCACTACCCATTCCATGTTCCCATTACCCTCAGCAATCACCTCAACTGGCTGTGGTTCTTTGCCTAGTGGGGTGACCCAAACCTTCATTCCTGAAGATTCTGAGCCATTGTTAGTCCTGCCTGGATGGGGTTGTTGCAGTTTTTCATTGACTTTAATCACAGGGCATGGTAGTACTAAGAGATGCCCTAGGGCATCGCCTGTATTCCAGGCAAATTCTCCTTTACCTCCATTGGGTTTTGCAGTCCTGTTTCCCCTTGATAGTCAGGATCAATCATCCTAGTCAGTACAGTAAATACCTTCTTTGCCTGTTGATTCAGAGGATGAGGAGCCCAACATGGCCAGGTGGCAGTCTTAACTTCTAGTTCAATGGAATCGTTGTTGTGTTTCCTGGTGGAAGCACTCCTCCTTTTGGAACTAAGACCAATAGACCAGAAGAGCTTAAGGTTGCAGAGAAAGGAAGCAAAAACTTCCTAGTGGATCACTGGGGGTAATAGAGAGTGGTGCCACTCCCATTTCCACCCTTTGATTCATGGACCCGTGAATCCTGGCTATGGGAGAAACAGGACCATAGAGTGGACACTGATTTAGAAGATACACAGCCTCTTGGAGAACATTACCCTAGCTCTGCAAGATATTGCCACCTAACTGGCACCATAATTGAGTCTTCAAAAGGCATTCCACCATTCTATCAATCCAGCTGCTTTAGGATGATGGGGAACATGATAAGGCCAGTGAATTTCATGCACATGTGCCCATTCCTGCACATCATTTGCTGTGCAGTGGGTTCCTTGATAAGAAGCAATGCTGTATGGAATACCATGGTGGTGGATAAGACATTTGGTAAGTCCACAGATGGTAGTTTTGGAAGAAGCATTGTGTGCAGGGAATGCAAACCCATATCTAGAGTATGTGTTTACTCCAGTTAGAAGAAATTGCTGCCCTTTCCATGATGGAAGTAGTCCAATGTAATCAACCTGCCACCAGGATGTGGCAGGCTGATCCACCTTGGGGAATGGTGCCATATTGGGGGCTAAGTGTGGGTCTCTGCTGCTGGAAGACTGGGAACTCAGCAGTGGCTGTAGCCAGGTTGGCCTTGGTGAGGGAAAGTTGATGCTGCTGAGCCCATACATAACTTCCATCCCTACCACCATAGCTACTTTGTTCATGAGCCCATTGGGCAATGACAGGAGTGACTGGGGAAAGAAGCTGATTACTATCCAAAGCCGCTATGAACATCAGTGTGTCAAGGTCTGTTCACGACCCTGCTTTCAGTTCTGAATATATTCTTAGTATTGGGATTGTCGGATCATATGGCAGATCTATATATAGCTTCCTGCCAAACTGTCTTCCACAGAGGCATCACCGTTCTGAAACATTCCTACCAACCAGGGAAGGAGTATTCCTATTTCTCCACATCCTCTCCAGCACTTGTAGTTTTCTGTGTGTGTGTGTGTGTCTTTTAAATAATGGCCATTCTGTAAGGTATGAAATGATATCTCATAGTTTTGATCTACATTTCCCTAATAGCTAGTGATGTTGAGCATGTGCTTTGTGTCCATTTGTATTTCCTGTTTGGAAAAATGTCTATTCAATCCTTTTGCCCATTTTTAAATTGGGTTGCTTGTCTTTTCATCATTGAGTTGTATGATCTCTTTATATAACATAGAAAACAAACCCTTATTGGATATGTGGTTTCCAAATATTTTCATCCAATGAGTAGGCTGCCTTTTCATTTTCTTAAACTCATTTGAGCACAGAAATGTATAATTTTGAGGTGGTTCCATTTATCTTTTTTTTTTTTTCTTTCATTGCTCATGCATTGGATTTAAGGTTTAAGAAACCACCACCTACCACAAGATCTTGATATTTCCCTACATTTCGTTTAGGAGTTTCATGGTTTTAGCTTTTATATTTAGGTTTTTGATCCATTTTGAGTTTATTTTTGTAGAAAGTGTGAGATAGGTGTCCTCTTTCTTTCTTTTGGATATGGATATCCAATTCTCTCAGCACCATTTGTTGAATGGACTGTACTGGCCCATATGGGAGGGCTTGACAGCCTTGTCAAAAATCGCTTTACCATAGATTTGAGGGTCTATTTCTGAGTTCTTGATTCAGTTTCATTAGCCAATCTGACTGTCTTTATGCCAGTATCATGCTGGTTTTTTTTTTTTGTTTGTTTGTTTTTACCACTGTAGCTAAGTAGCATGTTTTAAAGTCAGGAAGTGAGAGTCCTTCAAATTTGTTTTTCTTTTTAAAGCTATTTATGGCTATTTGGAGCCCCTTACCCTTCCAAATAATTTGATAATTGGGTTTTCCATTTGTGCAAAAAGGCTATTGGTATTTTTATTGGGATTGTTTGAATCTGTAAATCAATTTGTGTAGAATTGACATCTTAACAATATTTAGTCTTCCAATCCATGAGCACAGAATGTCCGTCCATTTGTTTAGGTCATCTTTGATTTCTTTTAGGAATGTTTTGTAGTTTTCTAAATATAGTTCCTTTATGTCTTGGGTCAAGTTTATTCCTAAATATTTCATTTTTTTTAGTCGCTATTATAAATGGATTTTTCCCCTGACTTCCTCCTCAGATTGTTCATTAACAGTGTAAAGAAATGCTACTTGGGAAGGAGTTGGACCCCATCCTGGGGAGGCCTGATATGTTCTCAAACAGAGGGGTGGGTGTTTCTCAAAAGCATGAGTAGTTTCTAGTAGGAGAGAACAGACCAATGTGTCAAGCCCTCAGTGTTGTTGCAAGTAACTGTGAATCTTGTCCTTCAAGGAGTGAAGCCTGGTGGTCGCCATGGGCCCTGAGGGGAGGGGGAGGGAGGAATAGAATAGATGGAAGAGGGGGTATTTAGGGAACAGTGGAAGAATGGAAGTGTTCTGCATGATCTTGCAAGGTTGGATACAGGCCATGTTAAATTTCAGCAAAAATTTATAAAAGTGGATGGTCTAAAATGTAAACCATAATGCAAACTATTGACCATAGTTAGTAGCTATGTTTCAATTTTTTTTTTACATCAGTTGTAACAAATGTACCATCCACACATAAAAATATTATTAATACAGGAAGGGGGAAAGGGAGGAGGATGTTGGGTATATGGGAGTCCCTATATTCTGTATGTGACTTTACTGTGACCTAAAACTTCTTTGAAGACAAAACGAAAGAAAGACACTGGGGAAGAAATGGAAGAAAACGTCACTGTATATACAGGACAACAGATATTACAGTGATGAAAGGCAAAATATCAAAACAATTTAAAAAAATATTTTTTTAATATTCCAATTTTAAAATTTTAATTTAGTTTTAGTTTTTATAAATTATTATGTATTTTGTTTATGTTTAAACCTATCATTATTATTTCATTTTCCTATTAATTGTATTTGGCGATATTCTTGGTTTCATTTTTGAAGAAGTTTTGGACCACAGAAGGGTTATAACTGTGGCAGGGGAGGATTATTGGTGTGGGGTGTCAGTGATTGGGGATACATGGGAGGAAGTTCACCTGGGCATACATATAAGGTATATAAATGTGTTCAAATGTTCATGGGACATTGTCACAGTGGGTAGAGATTCACAAAATAACCAAAAGAGTATTGAATTCCCATCCTGGGGAGCTCTGCCACATTCTCTAATGGAATAGAACAATCCCCTGAGTACAGGGGCAATGACTAGTGAAGAAGGATGGTCCATTGATGGGCCCTTGATATTGACGACTATACTTATGAGCCTTTGCTCTTGAAATTGCAACTTAGCCTAGAGTTGTAGGGTGCCTAAGAGTCACCTCCTGAGAGCCTCCATGTTTCTCAAATGTGGCCTCTCTCTAAGTCAAACTCAGCATATAAATGCATTCCCTCCAGCATGGGACATGACTCCGGGGATGAACCTCCCTGGCACCAAGGGATTACTACCAAGCATCAACTAGCAATACAACTGGAGAAAGACCTCGAATAAAAGGGGGAAACGGTAAAGACAAATGAGTTTATATGGCTAAGAGACTTCAAAGTAAGTCAGGAGGTCATCCCAGAAGTAACACTTATGCACATCTCGGCAGGATTGCATAAACTGCCAAAGTAGATACTACCCCAAATACTGGGGCTCCTTAGGGCTCTGGAGACACCCAGGTCCTACAGTCATGGCAGATAGCTCTGGAGTTTGGTGCCTTGCCAGTGGGCCCTACTTTGGAGCCTCAATGGAGTTGCAAGACCTACTCTCCAGTTCATTGGACTCACCCAGCACAACTAACAAGGAGGTGAGAATGGACAGCCACCATACCAAGGAACTGAGAGAGTCTACAATTGTAAGCAAGAGAGTTCCATCCATCAGCCATATGGAATCAAAGGCCCCTCTCAATAAGAGATGGAGTGGGTATCACCATCCCAGAATCCTCAGGATTGGGGAATGAAATATGGACTAGAGTGGACTTACTGGTGTTCTACTATAAACGTATTGTGATTCTAGCAATGGAAGAAATTATGTCATGGATGTGGAGACAGTGGTCACTGGAGATGCTGAGGGCAGGGAGAGAGAAAAAGAGGTATAATATGAGGGTACTTTCAGGACTTGGAGTTGTCCTGAATAACATTGCAATGACAGATACAGGCCATTGCATATCCTGCCATAACCTATGGAATTGAGTGGGAGAAAGTATGGACTACAATGTAAACTGTAATCCATCCTTAGTGGCAATGCTCCAAAACGTGTTCATCAATTGTAATGAATGTACCACACTAATGAAAGAAGCCGTTAATGTGGGGAAAGTGGGAGGTGTGGGGAGTGGGGCATATGGGAATACCTTTTTTTTAATGTAACATTTTATGTAATCTAATCTTTTAGAAAAAATAAAAAAATATATTAAAAAAAAGAAATGCTACTAATTTTTGAGTATTAATCTTGTATCCCACCACTTTGCTGAACTTGTTTGTTAGGTCTGGAAGATTTGTTGTGGATTTTTCAGGATTTTCTAGATATAGGATCACATCATCAGTGAATAGCAAGCTTTACTTCTTCCTTTCCTATTTGGGTGCATTTTATTTCTTTTTATTGTCTAATTGCTCTAGCTAGAATTTCTAGCACAATATTGAAGAACAGTGGTGTAAACTACAGACCTTGTCTTGTTCCCAATCTCAGTTAGAAAGGTGTCAGTCCTTCACCATTAAGTACAATACTATGTGTGGGTTTTTCATATATGTACTTTATCATGTTGAGAAAGTTTCCTTCTATTCCTATTTTTGGAATGTTTTTTATTAAGAAAGGGTACTGGATATTTCAAATGCCTTTTCTGTATCTATTAAGATGATCATGTGATTTTTCTTTGATTTATTAAGTGGTGCATTACACTGATTGATTTTCTTGTGTTGAACCACCCTTGCATACCTGGGATAAAACCCACTTGATCATGATCTTTTAATGTACTTCTGGATTCAATTAGCAAGTATTTTGTTGAGGATTTTTGCATTTATATTCATTAGAGAAATTGGTCTGTAGTTTTGTTTTTTTCATACTATCTTTATCTGGCTTTAGTATTAAGGTGATATTGGCTTCATAGAATGAGTTTGGTAGCATTCCCTCCTATTCAATTTTTTGGAAGAGTTTGAGCAGAATGGTATTAAATCTCCTTTGAATGATTGGTAGAATTCACCTCTGAAGGCATCTGGTCCTGGGCTTTTCATTTTTGGGGAGGTTTTCATGACTGTTTCAATTTCTTTACATGTGATTGGTTTGTTGAGGTCTTCTATTTCTTCTAGGGTTATTGTAGCTTGTTTGTGTGTTTCTAGGAATTTGTCCATCTTGTCTATGTTGTCTAGTTTGGTGGCATACAGTTGTTCTTAGGACCTTCTTTTTTAAAGATAATAAACTTTATTTTTAAAAAAGGTTTTAGATTACAGAAAAGTTACATCAAAAGTATAAGGTATTCCCATATACCCACCCCCTCCCCTTCACAGATTTTCCCTGTTAATAACTTCTTACAATTGTGTGGTACATTTGATACAATTGATGAATAAATATTGAAGCATTGCTATTAACCAAGGTCTGTAGTTTATATTGTGGTTTACACTTAAACCCAATGCCCTAAAAATGCCCTGTGTTCCACCTATTATTCCCTCCCCTCCCCTCAGAAACTCTAGTAACCACTATCTTTATATCAATGTTACATGTTCTTCTGTTACTACAATATTAGCAAGTTTACTTTGTCCATGGTTGCATTCTCCTCTTATGTCTGTTCATTCCTCAGTGTTGAGGATTTGGGGATGGTGAGGCTCTGCCTCAGATTGAGTGGGGCTTAGATCTTATGGGGAAGATGGAAGGAACTGTTTTGCTTGCAGTTGTAGATACTCTTTTTTTTTTTTTTTTTTTTTT
>JAQZBX010001099.1:0-75707 GCA_029593785.1 Cabassous unicinctus | reverse complement strand
TTGTTTTTTGGTTCTCCATTTCATTTGTTTCTGCTCTAATCTTTGTTATTTCTTTCCCTCGACTTGCTTTGAAATTAGTTTGCTGTTCTTTTTCTAGTCCCTCTAGGTGTGCAGTTAGATTTATATTTTAGCTCTTTCTTCTTTTCTAATATAAGCACTGAGGGCTATAAGTTTCCCTCTCAGCACTGACTTTACTGTTTCCCTTAGGTTTTGATGTGTTGTGTTCTCATTTTCATTTGTTTCAAGATATTTACTAATTTCTCTTGCAATTTCTTCTTAGACCCATTGATTATTTATAAGTGTGTTGTTTAATTTCATTATTTTTTTTTGAGTTTTCCCTTTTTCTGGCTGTTATTGATTTCCAGCTTCATTGAATTATGATCAGAGAAAGTGCTTTGTATAATTTCCATCTTTTAAAATTTATTGAGACCTGTTTCATGAATCAACATATGATCTATCCTGGAGAAGGATCCATGAGCACTTGAGAAGAATGTATATCCTGCTGATTTTAGGTGTAAAGTTCTATATATATCTGTTAGGACTAGTTCATTTATCATATTATTTAAGCTCTCTGTTTTCTTATTGATCCTCTGTCCAGATGTTCTATCCAATGATGAAAGTGTGTGTTGAAATCTCCAACTTTTATTGCAGAGATGTCTATTTCTCCCTTCAGTTTTGCTGTGTTTGGTTCATGTATTTTGGGGCACCCAGGTTAGGTGCATAAATATTTATTATTGTTATTTCTTCTTGGTGAATTGCCCCTTTTATTAATATATAGTAACCTTCTTCATCTCCTATAACAGTTTTGCATTTAAAATCTATTTTGCCCGATATTAGTGTAGCTACTTCAGTTCTTTTTTGGTTATTATTTGTGTGAACTATCTTTTCCCAAATTTCATTTTCAGCCTATTTGTGTCCTTTCATCTAAGGTAAGTCTCTTGTAGACAGCATATAGATGGCTCATATTTTTTATCCATTCTGTTAGTCTATGTCTTTTTTAAAATTTATTGAAGTATATCGCTCATACATAAACATACATAAACAGTAAGTGTATAGTAATAGTTGTGAATAGTTGTGAACTTACAAAACAAACATACAGCGCTGTCATACTTCACCCTACCACCAATACCTTGCATTGTTGTGAACTATTTTTAACTAATGATTAAAAAGCACCCTCAAAATATTACTACTAACCAAAATATTTTTCCCCAACCCACCCTATTATTATTATGATATCATTTATACATGAACATACATAAACAATAAGTGTATAGTAAAAGTTGTGAACTTACAAAGCAGACATGCATAATATCATACAGGAGTCCCATACATCAACCCATCACCAACACCTTGCACTGTTGTGAGGCACTTGTTATAAAGTATGAAAGAATATTGTCAAAACCTTACTACTAATTATAGTCCTTATCTTACATTTGGTGTATTTCCCCCCCTAACCCACACTATTATTATTTTTTAAATATATTTTTATGACAGAAGTTGTAAACTTACAAACAATCATGCACATGTGCAGAATTCCCAAACAACACCCCTCTAGCAACACACCACACCATGGTGGAACATTTGTTACAGATTATGAGATAATATCATCAGATTATTACCAGGTCCATAGCGTATATTTGGCATGCATTTTCCATACTCCCCCACTATCAACACAGTATATCTTTGGCATAGATGCAAAAATATTACATTATTACTGTTAACCACAGTCCATAGGTCTTCTCCAGTTGTATTTTCCCCATGCTTCTCCACATTCCCACCACCCTGCAATAGTGATGTACATTTGATCTAGCTCACAAAGGACACTCTTGCATCTCTACCATCAACCACAATTCTCATTCACCTCTGGATTTACTGTGCTATTCAGTCCCTAGATTATTCTCTAGCTTTCTGTCAATTGGCATTTACATCCCTATATTACCCTTTTCAGCCACATCCCCATTTATAAACTAGCTGTTACTCACTATAATGTGTTACCATCAACTCTGTACATTTCTACACATTTACAGTAAAGCTAATTAAAACTTTTGCATACATTAAACATCAGTAGTCCATCTCAGTCCTCCTCTTATCTCCTTTAAGAATCCACCACCTACTACCAGGTCTTGAAGATATTTTCCTACATTTTCTTCTAGAAGCTTTATGGTTTTTGCCTTTATATTTAGGTTTTTGATCCATTTTGAGTTAATATCTTAATAAGGTGTGAGATAGGGCTCCTCTTTCCTTCTTTTGGCTATGGATATCCAGTTCTCCCAGCACCACTTGTTAAATGGACTGTTCTGCCCAAGCTGGGTGGGTTTGACAGGTTAGTCAAAAATCACTTGACCATAGATGTGAGGATCTATTTCTGAACCATCAATTCGGTTCCATTGGTCTATGTGTCTGTCTTTATGCCAGTACCATGCTGTGTTTTTTTTTGTTGTTGTTGTTGTTGTTTTTTGTTTTAACCACTGTAGCTAGGTAGTATGATTTAAAGTCCAGAAATGATAGTCCTCCATCTTTGCTTTTCTGTTTTAAGATGTTTCTGGCTATTCAGGACCACTTACCCTTCCAAATAAATTTTATAATTGTGTTTTCCATTTATTTTTAAAATGCTAGTGGAATTTTTATCAAGATTGCATTGTATCTCTATATCAATTTGAGTAGAATTGATAACTTAATGATATTTAGTCTTCCAATCTGTGAGCATGGAGTGTTCTTCCAATTATTTAGTTCTTTTTGAAATTTCTTTTAACAATGAGTTGTAGTTTTCTGAATACAAGTGCTTTTTATTGTTGGTTGAGTTTATTCCTGATATTTGGGTTTTATCTGTCATATTTTATTTTCACCACTCTTTTGACAATTTTAGTTACTTTTAATGGTATAATCTTCATTTCTAGACTCTCTTTCAGGCCTCTCTCTCCTGTCTTTTCTTTTCAGGCTGTAGCACACCCTTTACTATTTCCTGCAAAGCCTGTCTCTTGGTTACAAACAATCTCAGTTTCTGTTTATCTGTGAATATTCTGAACTTGCCCTAATTTTTGAAAGACAGTCTTTCCAGATATAAGATTCTTGTCTGGAGGTTTTTCTCTTGCAGTATCTTAAATATATCATACCACTGTCTTCTTGCCTCCATGGTTTCTGATGAGAAATTGGCATTCAATCTTATTGAGTATCCCTTATATGTTAAGCATTGCTTTTCTCTTGCTGCTTTTAGAATTCTCTCTTTGTCTTTGGCATTTGACATTATGATCAGTATGTGTCTCAGGATTGGTCTATTCAGATTTTTCAGATGCGAGTACATTGTGTTTCTTTGACATGGATATCTATGTCCTTCAATAGGGTTGGGAAATTTTCTACCATTATTTCTTCAAATATTCCTTCTGCTCCTTTTCCCTTTTCTTTTCCTTCTGGGACACCCATGACATGTATGCTTGTATGTCTCTTGTTGTCATTTAGTTCCCTGAGACCTTTTTCAAATTTTTCCATTCTTTTCTTCATCTGTTCTTTTGTATGTTCATTTTCAGAGACCATTTCTTCAAGCTCACCAATCCTTTCTTCTGCCTCCTCAAATCTATTATTATATGATTCCAATGTATTTTTAATCTCATTTACTGCACCTTCATTCCCATAAGATCTGCTATTTTTCTATGTATACTTTCAAATTCTTCTTTGTGCTCATCCAATGTCTTCTTACTATCCTTAATTTCTTTAGCCATCTCATTGAATTTATTAAGGAGATTTGATTGAACATCTATGATTAGTTGTCTCAACTCCTTTATGTCATATGGAGGCTTATCTTGTTCCTTTAACTGGGCCATATCTTCCTGTTTCTTGGTGTGGATTGTAATCTTTTGTTGGTGTCTCGGCATTTGACTTACTATAATACTTATTCTGGGCACAGTTTCTCTCTTTAATTTAGGGTTTTCTTGCCCTTTCTCCCTTGCTGGTTGTGTAGTAGGAGCCAAGGATTAGTTTGTACTGTAAGCTATGGAGGCTCAAACTGCCCTCATTGCCCCAGGGACTGATGAAACTTCTCAGAACTTTCTCCTTTGCCAGGGGTAGGGACAGAGCCACAGCTGTGTGTAATAATCCAAGTCATACAGGCCTAGACTGTAGCTGCCCAGAGAGACTGATGAAGCTTCATGCCACTTTCTTCCCTGCCTGGGGCGGGGATGTAGCTGCTTGTGTGGACAGCTACAGCCGTGTGGTCCAAGACGACTGCAGCTGCCCCAGTTGACTTCCAATTATTCAGTCTGTGCCAGCTGAATGTACCTGCAGTTACCTGGATAGGCTGGTGCAGGGCCCATCAGCTTCCTCCCTGCTAGAGGTGGGGCTGAAGCCTAGGCTAGGGCTGCAGGCTGATCTGGGTAAAAGAAACTGGTCTCTATGGTCACTGTGATTTTCAGTTAGCCCAGTTTCTCCTTATTCTGGAGGTGGAGTCAAAATGGTGGCTATTAGCCTCTTTCTGACTTGGACAGGTTCAAACTTTAGTTGTTCTTAGAGTTATACTTTAGCCAGGTGAATTTAATAATCAATAGCTGAAATTGGTGGCCAACTATTTCTTCCTCACCTGTTTTTAGGAAATGGAGCTTCCAATTCCAGCAACACAATAGCCCCTGGGGAAGCTTGCCCTGCCAAATTAGGATGATCACTGGCCTCCACGGCATGGCCTGTAGTTTCCTGGAGAGGCTGGCGCAGGTCCCCCCAGCTTCCTCCCTGCTGGAGATTGGGCTGGCGCTTATGCTACAGCTGCAATCTGATCTAGATGGAAAGAAGCCAGTCCCTACCAGCACTATGATTTTCAGAATACCCAGGTTCCCCTCGTGCCAAGATGGGAGCTCCCAGCTTCTTTTTGACTTGGACAGGTTCAAACTTTAGCTGTTCTTAGGATTATAATTTAGCCCACTGAATTTACTAATCAGTAACTGAAGTTGTTGCCCAATTGTCTCTTCCTCCCTCATTTTTGGGAAGTGGAGCTTCCAATTCCAGCCATGGAATAGCTCCTGAGGCAGCTTGTGCCACCAGTGGAGGATGGCCACTGGCCTCCATGGTGTGGAGTGCTCTACTTATGAATCTTCTCTGCAGATGGGCAGTCTCCTCCTTCCATTCTTTCAAGGATGTTGCAGGATGCTCTTCCAGTCTACTGGAGCCCGCAAACAGGTGCTTTAGATAGCTGTGGGTGATTACTAATTGACCTGTAGCATGAGCTGACTCTAGGAGCTCCTTACTCGGCCACCATCTTTCAGGTTGTCCTTAGTCTATGTCTTTTGATTGAGGAGTTCAATCCATTAATGTTCAATGTTATTACTATAAAGGCATTACTTACTTCATCCATTTTATCCTTTGGCTTTCTGTTGTCTTATCTTATTATTGTCTGTCTTTTTACCCTTTAAGTTACTCTTGCTAATAATCTTCATTTCTACACTTTTCTCCAAGCCTCTTTCTCTTGTCTTTTCCTTTTAAGCTGCAGCACTCCCTTTATATCTCTTGTAATTCTGGTCTCTTAGTGACATACTCACTCAGTTTTTGTTTATCTGTGAAGTCTTTAAACTCACCCTCATTTTTGAAGGATATTTTTGCCAGATAAAGAATTCTTGGCTGGCAGTTTTTCTCATTCAGTACCTTTAATATATCATACCACTACCTTCTGGTTGCCATGGATTCTGGTGAGAAATTGGCACTTAGTTTTATTGAGTGTTCCTTGTATATGATGGATTGCTTTTCTATTGCTGCTTTCAGAATTCTCTCTTTTTCTCTAGCATTTGACATTCTGAATAGTAGGTGTCTCAGACTAGGTCTATTCTGATATATTCTGTTTGGGGTACATTGTCCTTCTTGGATATTGATATTTATGTCTTTCATAAGGATTGGGAAATTTTGGTCATTATTTCCTCAAATATTCTCACTGCACCTTTTCTGCTTTCTTTTTCCAGGACCCCCATAATGCATATGTGTGTGCACCTTGTGCTGTCATTCAATTCTCTAAGACCCTGTTCACTTTTTCCTATTCTTTTCTTTATGTTCTTCTGTCTTTTCAAGTTCAGATGCTCTGTCTTCCAATTCTCTTATTTTTGCCTCAGCCAATACAAATCTGCTGTTATATGCCTCCAACGCATGTTTTTATCTCATCCATTGTGTCTTTCATTCCAATAAGTTCTTTCATTTTTTTTTTTGCAAGCTATCAAATTCTTTATGCTGACCCAGTGCCTTCTTAGTATTTTTTTTTAAATCTCTTTAGCCATATTTTCCTTCAATTCCTTGATTTGATTACAGAGATTTGTATGAACATCATTGATTATTTTTTTAAAACTATGTGTCTCATCAGGACTTTTACTTTTTTACTTTGGCTGGCCATAGCTTCCTGTTTATTAGTATGGCTTATAATTTTTTGCTGATGTTTAGGCATCTGGTTATGTTAGTGATTTTACTCTCGTTATCAATTTCTCTCTCTTACCTAGTGATTTTGTTTCACAGCTCTTCTTTGATTTTTGGTTCAACTTAGTCTAAATCCTTAAAATTTCCCCTTTCAGTTATCACAACAGGGCCAGGGACTCTTCAATGGGATGCAGACCAAATCCAAGGGGTCTTTGGGATGGGGACAGGAGAGACTCCAGTCTTGTTTTTCTTCACTTTCCCAGCCTGCCAGCAGATGGCACTCTTCAGTGAACCTTTCCACAGAAGTAATTATTTTAACCTCTACTGGCTTGTGTTTCTGAGTAGGTAAGAACCACAATTCAATGTGGAGCCTTGCTGTTTAAACTTGCCGAAGAGAAACTGCACTCAGCCCTTCACCGCACCCTCCCTGTTTCCCTCTCAGTTGGCCCCTATCAGCCACTGATTTTACCAAGACTGTTCATCTTGAAGGTGGGGGATGAGTGTGCTCCTAGCTGTGGTGCAAGTAACTCACAGTTCTCTTTTTGGCCTTTTCATCATTCTGTCCACGCTCCCTCTCAGATGATGCACCACACTCTCCTGGTCTGCAGATCCCCAAAGCAGCTCCTTCAGAACAGTTTCTGCCCTTTCTGCTGCTTTTTGCAAGACAGCGGAGCCCTGCCTATCTACTCTGGCGCCATCCTCTGAGAACAGTTAGGATGGGAAGTAAAGAGAAGTAAAAGGAGGAAGGTAAATATATTGGTTAGTGTTTCAAAATTATTATTGCAACACACTGGAATGTAAACTGCTAAGTTTTCCATATTTCTCCCCAAAATGCTATTGTCCAGAGATAACATCATAGAAAGATTAGAGGTGTCTCTGAGTTGCTGAAAATGATTTGGGAAGCTCCACCTCTATCCCTCAGTGGGAAAATATCTTCTCTGCTATGATCTAGTGTAACTTAAGTATTTTCTTAGAAGTTTACTTTTCCAAGTGAAGCTTAGATCTACTGGGCATTTATTCTTTAGAATGCAAATACTTCTTGGAGAATACACCTTAGTTTGCCAGGTACTTGGTGGAAATGCCTTTCCCTTTCTTTCTATCTATGCTCTCTAAACTCCTCCTTCAGGCTTCATTTTAAGTCCAAAGTCCTCTTTCAAATATTCAGTGATCAGTCAACCTAATATTGTACCTCCCCTTTCTTACTACCCACAACATTTACATGTTTAAAAATGTGTTCACTTTCAGTTTAGAAACCTCTTTTATACTGTCTTGTTTTATTTTCTGATTCAAGTCAGACTACTTTATATGCAGACATTTTTTTGTCTCCTCTAAAACATTATAATCTTACAGGGTATGGGGAGCACTTGAATTTGTGAGGAAACTACGTCCTCTCTTACCATCACTTCATTATTATGATAATGGCGAGGTCACTGTTTTATAGGAACATGGTGTTATACTCTGGCTATGTATTTGGGACTAGGTCACACCCACGCCAGAGATCCAGCCACAGCTGAAATTAAAGTTATGTCTCCTGTGTGTCACTTGGGGGAAGAAACATATGGATTATAGACCAGCACTGATGGTATAAGAGAGGATTTGAGCGCTGCCCTGGTCTTGACTTTGAAGGAGGGGCTGGGATGTGTAGAAGGCATTCTGAGATGTGTGTGTGGAGGGGTGAGGCTGGGATTTGTGTTAAGATGAGTCTGTCACATGTGTTCAAATGATGCTTAGCGACTCCCTGGATGTCCCACAGAGGGGCTTCAGAGTTCTCCTTGGGGTGTAGGTCAGTAGTCAGGTGAAGCCTGGAGGACCCTCCTTCCACTACACACTGACCAGAGTAGCTCCAG
Source organism: Cabassous unicinctus (assembly GCA_029593785.1). Taxonomy (NCBI): domain Eukaryota; kingdom Metazoa; phylum Chordata; class Mammalia; order Cingulata; family Chlamyphoridae; genus Cabassous; species Cabassous unicinctus. The sequence continues at coordinate 67,485 of JAQZBX010001099.1, read as the reverse complement.
GTTTTTATGTTTTATTTGTTAGAGCTTTGTGTAAGATTCTGTATGAAATATAGCAGGAAATATAGTTTTCCTGTTGACAAAATGGTTTTATTTGTAGTCTGGCTTGTTTTGATTCCTACATCCTCAATGTTTATTTCTCTTCATTAATTCTTGGAATTTTGTAAACTTTGGTTAAAAGTACCTCAGCTGGGCTATGGGAAAAGTTTTTGTGCACATTGGGGTCACAGCTTTAAAGGGGTCACATGGTTCCCAGAGGTGACCATGAAGGTGCTAGAGAAAATCAGAGGGAAAGGCCTTCAAGGTTAAGGTAGAATCTGGCAAGAAGGGGGCAAAATTCAAGTATTTGACTCACATAGCAACTCCCCTTCCTATCTCCCCTCCCTGATTTCTTATTCCAGTGTTAGAGTTCACTAAGAGGGTGCTAGTTGTTGTTTTTAATGTACATTCTTTTCTCTGAATACCTAGTACAGTAGTGTAGTGTAGTAGTGTAGACCTCGATAACTAGTTTTTGAATAGAAATAAATTAAGAGCCCTGGTGCTATTAAAGAAAAGATATGCTGAAAGTAGGGGGAAGAATACAAAAAAGGAAAGGTAGGCAATCATTGAAGATGAACTTATTCTGCATTACTGGATGGTTCCAAGAAAATGCCAAGGTCGGAAACGGTAATCTACCCCCCACCTCACCCCACCCCCAAGAACTAGATGTGATATTTGGCCCATCTTATTAAGGGTGATATTTTTAAGAATCATAACACAAAATCTGACATTGTGTTAACACCTCTCTACAGTCCGCATATGATGACAAATTGGATCCCAGGACTCAGAATTTTGGATTATTTTCAGGGAGTCAATGGGTGTATATGACTTCATTTTTCAGAATCTTTGTCTCACAGACTGCTCCAGAAAACAGTCTTTTGGCTGTAATTTTACTTTTTGTGCTTTAGGAAAATATCTTCTGGTCTTCCTCAGTAAAGAAAAGAAAAAATGAAAAGGCATTTTGCAGCAGCAGTGGTGGCGGCAGCCTGCACCACTGCCCCGGCTGCCACCATGCTTCATAAAACTATCCCAAATGGGATGAGCACATTTAGCAGAATGATCAATTCACTGCTGCCATACCACTTCTATTTATAATCTTGGCAGTGCTACAAATTTCAAGGGTTTTTGAAGACAGAAACTCTGCTACATGAAGTGATTTTAGCTCTTATCTTTTCAGAGTTTAAATTCAGGTGAGTGGGTTTTCCAGCCTCTAAAGGAATTGAGGTTCCTGCAGAACACAACCAGCTTCCTGCTCACAGATGATGACTTTTAATACAGGCAAGAAAAAGGCTCTGCCTTTTTACACTATGAGGAGTGAGATTGGCATCAAATAAAAGAAAACAGATATATATTTCATGTATTTTTTGTATAATCCATGGATTATACCCTTAAATCACCTAAGCATTTATCCACTCACCTGTCTGTTCACCTCAAATTATCCATTTCCAAACCTGGCCTCTCTGTTAATTAAATGGTATGTCTATGGGGGCATTTCCAGTTGAATGATAATTAATGTGTTTTTTTCCCAATCCAGCTGCCCATGAATTCTTTGTAGATAAATTGTTTTGCATAGAGTACATATTCATATCTGGGCTTGGATAATTTCCTGCTCAACTTAAAAAAAAAACAAAAGATAACCATCGCTCAAATCAAAAGATCTATTCTCTACCTCTTTTCAACTTGGATGTGTGAGTGGAGGAAGAAAATTACTTCCCAATTCCCAAATAAGAGCACCAAAGTACCCCAGGAACCATGGTGGAAGCTGCTCTGACCGTTTGGTTGATTTTCATAATTATTTGATTGGCTAGCTTGTGTCCCCAGTGGTTTATAAGATATATGGTTTATGAGGTGTATATAAATCAAGTTATTTAAATATTTTTGGTTCCAGAGATATGTGAAAATGTGATAAATTTTCTCTTTAATGCATGGAGTCTTCTTTAATTGTATATAGGCTGCTAATGATTTTTTGTGAGAGGCAGAATGTATCACAGTGGTTAGGAGTTCAGGCTCTCGAATGAGACCTACATTTGAATCTCAGCTTCACTACTTGGCAAATGTGAGACCTTAGGCAAATTTGTAACCTCTCCTTGCCTCATTTTCCTCATCTATAATATGATGATATGATAACGATTATCTCCCTCATCAGGCTGTCGTGAGGATTAAGAGTATTATTTATGAAAACATTTAGAACAGTGCCCAAGCATATATTGATTACTATATTAATTATTAAACATCATTTTCAAAAGGATATATTTTAAGATTAAAGCAGATTTACTGGAACAATTGTGAAAATTTGTCTAATTTTATACAACACTCTCAATTAGTTGACAAAGTCTCTGGAAGTGCAGTTTTAGCTCCAGAATACTAAAATTTCAGCAGAATGGATAGTATGGGGATGGGATTTATAGTTTTAGCAAAAGTAAACCTCAAAGAGAGGAGTTATAAATCCACCTGGCAAGATAGGGGCTGATTGCCCACCCTGATGGTTCAGTGTCTAAAGGTGAACGTCCTCTCAGAAAAGGAGGAGGAGGAAATGTCTGGGGTGGGGTCGCTGGAGGTGGGGTGAACTCCCATCTGTATACCTTGCTTGCATAAGCCTTACTATTCCATTTCTCCAGTTCAGACTCAGTCCCTCCCCACCCCGAGTAAAAGTGTTATTTAAAAAGGTCATACACTTAGGAAAAAGAAAATTAAATAATTGTTGACCTTACAACCTACTCCTGATAGGGAGTGATAAGATTAGAGAAAGTGACATATCAAAACCAGGTTAATAAAACACACACACACACACACACACACACACACCAAAAAAACCAGGTTACTCCACTAGTTGATGCCAAGTGTGTTTAGAAAGCTTTAATTTGGCTTGATTCTTGATAATGAGAAATGGATGGGGAAGTTTCCAACCCAAAATATTAGCATTGTTGCATAATAAATACCTAGAAAAGAAGTTGATATCTTCACACTTAGGGAAGTCTTTCTGAAAGAAAGTTTGAGAGAGAAGCAGGTCAACTGGAATTTCTTTTGGGAGGAATTGTCTTCAGAGCTTTAGAAATGCTGTCAAATGGTCACTTTTTTTCTGTGCTTCCAAATTTGCCTAAAAGAATTAGGAACTCACAGATAACCTAGCTAATGTTTATGAAATACTATACTTCTGTGGGCTGATCATGGGCTTAGCGCCTTATAATATACCTTATTTTGTGTAGTCCTTGTTGTAACTTTAATATTTTCCCATTTTAAAGCTGTGGATACTGAGCTCAGACATAATTGATAAGTGGTGAAGCTGGGATTCAAACCCAGAGAGTCTGACTCCAGATCATATGTAGTTAATCTTAACTATTATTTTCTCTTCCTTGATCTCATGTAAAATGTTAAAAATGACAAAAATAAAGAGTTGCTAGTTATCTATAGTCCTTCATTATATCATTTCTAAGACCTAAGAATATAATTATCCTGTGGGATTTCAACACAAATATTAGGAATAATGCTGTCACTTGGACTAAAATGTCAAATAGCAAATATTGCAGTGTTGGGAAATAATAGCCTCCTCCCTCAATTACTGAGATCACATTTCTTGTGTTAAAGCACAGATAAAGCTAGTCCTGAATGGAGGTGTTTCACTGATATTAAGGCTCAATACTAGTACTTGGAGCAATATCACACTGAAACCACTTTTGACGTTGGAGACTGTGGTGTTTGTCCTGATGTTTGAAATGGTGAGTTTTACAATCTGCCTAATAATTAAAGCAATTGATCTTCAGGTAGATGTAGACCATTTAGTTATTTCAACATGAAACTCTGGGGGAATAGAGATGCCTGTAGAGAATCTCTGTTGCGTAAACAATAAAGTACAAAGGAAGTTAGGTGACACTTTGAGATGCCATCACCTATGTGACTGTCAAAACTATGGCTGCTAAATTGGTGCCACTACATCTGGCTGGATAAGACTTGCCCAGAAATTGATAGCAATGTAACTGAAGCTTTGCCACTGACATACAGCACCTAGAATTCTGACTAAACAGGCTTGAACAAATCTTTTTCTGTCTCAAAGGCCAAATTAAGAAACAAATATGCTAAGATAGTGCCAGCAAAGGCCAAAAAGTTCTGGAACAGTAATGGCATGCCATTTGAGTACAGGTCTGCTCTATCTAATTTGATAGCCCCTAGTTGCATGTGGCTACTGAAGTGTGCTGCAAGTATAAAATATAAGCCAGATTTAAAGAGTTAGTACAAGAAAAGAATGTAAACTATCTCAATAATTTAAAAAATATTGATCATGTGTTAAAATAATATTTTTATATATTGGTTTAAATAAAATATATTATTAAAATTAATCTCACCTGATTCTTGTTCTTTTACAATGTTGCTGCAATGAAATTTAAATTTACATATGTGGCTCACATTACGTTTCTACTGGGCAGTTCTGGTTTAGGTATTCCATACCAGCAGCAGCTGAGAAATGAAGACAGCTTCTTTCTTCATCACGGACCATGAGGGATACTGTAGGAAACAGCTGGAATATTTTGGTGACTTCATCATCTCTAATTATTTAGTTTTCCATTTCTTTAATTTCTGCCCTGAACTTATTATATTCTTTCTTCTACTTTCTTTGAGTTTATTCATTCCCCTCTAACCCAAGCTTCAATGGAATCCTCAGCTCATTTATTTTCAGTCTTTCTTGTTTTAAAATAAATTCATTTAAGGCTAAAGTGCTGCTTTAAATATATCCCCCATTCTTGGCATATAACAGAAAATTATTGTATAGTTTTATTATTACATAGTTTTGTTATATTGTAAAGTTTTACATTTTTTCATAATTTCCTTGTGATTTCCTCTGATTACTAGATTACTTTTAAGACACAGATAGGTAATGTAGATTCATTAACATTTCTTGAAATTTCCTTTGTGGCCCAGTTTTTAGTCAGTTTTTCTGTTGGTTACTTTTGTGTTAGAAAAGAATGTGTATTTTCTATTTTCTACTCATTATGTTCAGGCCTCTGCATATAATATGTCTTTTGGATTAGCTCCTTGTGTTGTTCAAATATTTTTTTATCCTTAACTTTTTTGTCTGTCTGATGTATCAGTATTTGAGATATGTTTATGGAAATCTCCCACAATGATTTGTCAATCCCTCCTTGTAATTCTGTCAATTTTACATTAAAAAAAATAAACTTTTTATTGCAGTAACCAATATAGAACACAGAATTTCCCATTTTTGAGACTATGTTGTTAAATACATATAAGATTATGATTATTTTATCTTCTTGTTAAGTACTTTTTTTAATCTTATGAATCTTTTTTTCTATTTCTTTGGCTTAAAATTCTGTTTTTTAAAATTTGAATATTGCAACGCTAGCTGTCTTTTGATCAGTGTTTGCCTGGTTGACATTTCTCCATCCCTTTCTTTCAACCTTCTCTATATTTATGTTTTGAATATGTCTCTTAAAATAAAAAAAATAGCTGGATGTTGTTCTCTTTTTAAAAAAAAATACAAGTTGAGGTGATTTTACTCTTTTGTGTTTATGATTACTAACAATTCAATGCCTACTTTTATTATCTGACTTGATGTTTTTGTGCATTTCCCCTCTTCTCTTGGTGTTTATTGAATTGGTCAAATCTTCCTAATTCTCTCTCTCTCTCTAAATAAAGATTTATTTATTTATTTCTTCCCCCATCCCCTCGTTGTTTTGTGCTCACTTTCTGCTCTCTGTGTGTTTTCTGTGTCTGCTTGTCTTCTCTCTAGGCAGCACTGGGAACCGATCATGGGATCTTCCAGAGTGGAGAGAGGCACTCAATCTCAGCTCCCTGGTCTCCCGCGTCTCATATTATCTCTCTTCTGTGTCTCTTTTTGTTGCGTCACCTCGCTGCGCCAGCTCTTCGTGCAGGCCAGCACATCATGTGGGCCAGCTCTCCTGCACAGGCCAGTTTGCTTTCTACCAGGAGGCCCCAGGAATCAAACCCTGGACCTCCTATATGGTAGACTGGAGCCCAATCACTTGAGCCACATCCACTTCCCCCTAATTCTCTCTTATTGCCTCTGAACTGTTTGGTAAATATATATTTGGTTTTTATTTTTCTCAGTTACTGCTTAAATTTCTAACATAAATGACTTTACACAGTTTAAAGCTAACCAAATCCTCTATCTCCCTCCTGAAAAAATAAGGACTTAGAATGGTTACCCTCCCCTGTACTCCATGTTATCAACTAGCATGTTTTTTTGCAGTTAAGGCTCCCAATTCATGAATGTTATCATTATTTTACAACCAAAATTCATTTAGATTTACCAACATGCATACTAACTTCTTTTTCTCACCATTATTTCTTGCAACTTACTCTTTCCTTCTAGGTTCATCATCCTTCTTGCTGAATAATGTTATTTAATAATCATTTCAGTAAACTTCTATGACTAGTAAACTCTTTCAGTCTTCATATGTATTTGCCTTTATTCTTGGCATGGTTTAACTGGTTTTACTTCCCTTCAGCACTTTGAAAATATTCCTCCATTGCATTCTGACTTCATTGTGGCTGACAAGCAGTCCTCTGTCAGTCTATGCTGTCCCTCTGCATACATGGAATGATGATTTGAACTCCTCTGCCTGTGATGGCTCCAAACTTCCAGCTCCTAGTCATTAGGTTCTATATCCAGTGAAGATATGAACCATGTGCTGCTTTTGTTTATGCTCCTATTCACTGCTTTGACTTTGGTTGCTCTTTTCACACTCAGGGATTTCATGCTCTGGATTTGAAATTTGGTTATATATCTAAAATCTTTTGTTGTTGAAGTTTGTCTTATTTTTCCAGGAAGGAGCATTCTTCTCTGTCACCTGGTTTACTAATGGCTATATTCTGCAGCCTCTGGAGGTAAGGTTCTCAGGGAGTAAAGACCAACAAAGATGCCAACCTGGCAGGGTGGTCTTTGCTCTAAGGTGTGGAAGTTAGAGTTGTGGAGAATGAATGATAAAGGTCCAACAGTCAGAGCACATATACTTGCTGAGAACTCCTGTCTTCCCTCAAATCATGATCTCTTAATTCATACTAATTAATCTGGTATTTGGTATCTAGTATCTTATATCTATTAGATCTACATGACTGTTTATTCTAGTAACAGTAAGTTGCTAGAGTTAATAAGGATTTATAAAATTCAGTAGCATTTTTAATTAAATTCTTCTTCAATTCTTTGTTACTACAGAATATTTTTCTCAAAAGTGGTAGTGTATGTGACCTTGTGGGTCACTGAAGTGGGATACAGTAAAAAATAAAACAAAACATAAAAACTGCGTGAAACTTCTGGTGGGAACAGAAATGACTTTTATAGTGATTGTAAGTATTAACCCTAACTTTGACAGATTATTATTTGCATGGTAGATACTAAATAAACATCATTGATTAAATGCATGAGAAAGAAGCAATCCAAAATCTGTAACACCTGCCCTTGAATTACAGAAGTACTGGAAAGCACTGGAGGAATTTCAGAGGAACAAGATCTTTTTGTTGTGTATTTTCTGAGCTCCAAGCAAATTCTCTTTGGTCTACTTAAAATATTTCTTCTTGTAGTTGCCATGGTGGTTTGTCTGTCATTATCCTTTCTGAATTTGTCATATTATTCTTGAAAACATATTGCTTTAAAATGTTTCTCAAGGGTGCTTGCAGGTTAGTAGAATGTGGTGGTTTCTGGATGAAATTTAAAGTCTCTTCCTTCCTAGAGACTCTGTGATTTGTTTAGAATTCTGGCATCATCTATTCACTTCACAGTAGTGGTCCAGCAGAAGTGAGTACACAGGACAGAGCTCAGGAGCCTGTGGAGCAATTACTTTCCCAACATCTTCAATGGCAATGGTACAGTGCCATATGGCTAAGTATAGCATGCAGGTGTCACAGATGAAATCTTCCAGAAGCTTTCATGGCCCCACAAAGCCAAACAATTCTTGCTTTGGGAACACTATGTATTTCACAAGAAAGGTTAGATTTTGGTTGACATGGGCATGAATTATTTAAAATGAAATGGGATATATCTACACAGGGTGACATTTTGTTACTTCTTAGCATTAAGCACAGTGGTATACTGAACAAAGTATCAGATAGAGGCTTTTACAATTTTAAAATTAACCCTCCAGAGAGTTTGCATTTTGACTCAAGTTTACTATAGCTCTCTGGCTGTCTGCATATGGAAAAAAAAAACATATGACATTTATAAAACTTTTGAGTTCTATTTGTTATTTTATCAATGACTATGTAACAAGCTGCTTACATTCTTTGCAAGTGACTACGTCCATAAGGAGGATACTTTCTGCTCCACAAAGCTCTAAGTATTATTTGATGATCAAATGGGGTCTAGAAGGACACTGCTTTAAGGATACTAGGAGGTATTCTCCTTTCTTTTAGCTTCTATACGTGTTTAAATTCCTGCGATTGAATTCAGTATATAGAAAACAGGAACATACACACCCACATTCTAAATGATTGAGGAAGAAGTTGATAAATGGGGCCACATTTAGCACATTTTAATTTGTGGAAAAAACTGAACAAAGAGAAGAAAAAGAATGTCAGTGATGCTGAACTACAGTGAACTATCTTTGTCAGCATCCAATGTATTCTCCTAGATAATACAGGGATAACATCTTCTGAAATTGTATTCTACAGAATAACTGTCATCTAGGTTTCCATTTTTGAAAACATTCTGAAAATATTTTGACATCCTTTCAAAGTAGACATCATCAATGGCAGATAATATGTACATTATCTTGACCAGATCTCCATATATGCATGTATATATTTGTATAGATGTGTACGGTGGCACCTCTAAGGCTTTTTGGTTGCTGGGAATTAACAGTGAGTTGTATATTCATGTGCATTTGAACACAACAAGTAGAAGTAAGATGGGTCATAGTGAAAAATGTTAAAAGGGAAGTCTCCTGCGATGAATTACACTGTGTAATCCAGCCGAGGCAAGTGAATACATTGCGGTTTATGAGAACAAGAAACAGAAAAATTACAAGCACATCTTACTAGGAGCATTCTAATGACCTGTGGCAAGGGAGAGATCACCCTAGAATGGCTTGCCAAGTAGTCTCTTCATTTTATGATTCACATTTTCATAAGAAAAAGCCAGCTAGCTAGTCAAAAAGGGTGGCAATAATTGCATTCTCTGTCAGTGGGAAAATAGGAAAATGAAAAACAGGATAACATAAATAAGAAAGACTGAACTCACTTTGCACATTCTGAAATCTCTCAGTTTGAAGTCAAAACTAAACATCTTGTTTCCTTTAGAAGCAACAAACCAGTTTTTTTTTCTTCATAAAGGAGCATTATCTCCTGTAAAGAAAAGCGAAGCAATGCTGTTTATGCATCTAATGTTTAAAAAAATGAAGGCTAGCAGTTGCCAGAACCATGGGACAATAAAGAGCAAACCCAAAGATTTCCTTCCCTTCTTTGGGCTCCACCCTGCAAGTTTCCCCAGAGAGGAGAATGAAGATGTGAATCAGAACTGGGAGGGTGGAGCCCTGGAAAACCATCTGCCTGCTCTTGGATCAGAGCTTGGATCCTAGAAGGTTGACTAGCATCCCTATTCTGGTCTTTTGGCTATTTCTGGAAAGATTCCAGGCACTTCTAGGCCAGTGAGTCTCTTTAAGTCGTTTGTTTTGGCTGCCAAAGATCCTGACAAAAAACCTTGTCTTGACTTGGGGAGATGGGGTGGAGTGCTAAAAACTAGGACTGAATCCTCTGCTGGTCCTACTGCCCCTTTCCCGAGAGATGCAGTTTTTGGATTCCTAGTTGCATTTCTGGGCCAAGCCCTGGTAATTCACCTGCATCACTGCTGCAGAAGAACACAGTGGAGTCTCCTCACAGGTCTGCCTGTTCATTCCAAAAGGAGCCACTATGTTGTGCCTGGTTCAGCTAACCTTCCCCTACAGATCTACAAATCTGCTCTATTAGGAGTGAGGCATTCTAGGCAGGCAATGAACCAGAAAAATCATTGATAGGCCCGCTTCTCCACAAGAGTCTCAGATCTTCAACTGGCCACAGGGCAAACACAGCTTCCTGCCCAAGGGTTTTGCTCAGGTTGATTGTCAAATGCCTTCTTTAAAAATAAAATCATCTTAATTGGTTTTGAAGCTGCAGTCAAGTTTGTTATTTAAATATTAACAATGTTACTCCATCTTCATCTAAATAAAGTGATTATAATTGGGATATTGTTAGTTGTCCTCATAAATATAGGGTGTAAGTATCTATCTTGGATGGGGAAGGAAACTAGGATTTCATTCCAGAAGGAAGATTGGGATTCACAGCGTGAGGCAGTATAAACAGAACCAGCCTTGGAAGCTGATTGGTTTGGGTTTGAGGCCTGGCCTGGCCACATCCAGGCTGGATGCCTTTGGCCAAGTTACGTTCTGAGTAAACTTCCTGAACTTCCACCCATTCTCTATAAAACTGGGGCTAATGATACCTGCATCATAGGGTTGTTGTGGGATTTGAATAAAGATATCATCTAAGAGAGGATCTGGTACAGAATAGTTGGTCAAGAAATGGTGAATATATTTACTATTGCTAGGTTAGAAGAGATAAAGGCAGTAAAATATAAGGATTAAATATGAGGGCTATGAGATCATGAGCCACTTTCTATTTTCTCCTTCATTCTACTCTTTTTTAAAAAACAAAACAAAACCAATGACATTTTTGATATTTTTAAAATATAGCTTTTCTGTATTTACTGTTATCCCTCTATATCTCTACATATAGAAAGGTAAGTGATTGCACGCATTAATTTAGACTGAAATGAGTGCTTGCTCTGAGAATCTAACTAAGCCATCAGCAGTGACACCCCAGTGTGGGGAAGACACAGGTCTGGTGCTTTGGATCTTGAGTCTGATTTGGGGGTTTCCACTAAGTTAACTGCCTTTGGCTTAGTTCAGTTTTCTCCTTCATAAAATGCTGCGATTGGATCACATGATTATTAAAGTCTCTGTGCTCTAAAGTAATATGATTCTATGCTGATCACAAAGAGAACAGACAATCACTGCCATACTTTCAAATAATACTCAAGAATTTCTGTGCCTAGTGAAGGAGGATGGGCCACTGTGATGGGCCCTTGATATTGATGATTGTACTTATGAACATTTTTTTTGAAATTGAAACTTATTCTAGTATTATATGTTGCCTAAGAATTACCTCCTGAGGGCCTCCTTGTTGCTCAAATGTGGCCTCTCTAAGCTAAACTCAGCATATAAGTGCACTACTTTCCCCCCAGCATGGGACATGGCTCCTGGGGATGAGCCTCTCTGGCACCAAGGGATTATTACCAAGCACCAACTAGCAATGCACCTGGAAAAAGACCTTGAATAAAAAGGGGGAAAGGGTAAATACAAATGAGTTTTTATGGCTAAGAGATTTCAAAGTGAGTTGGGAGGTCACGCTTTTGCACATCTCAGCAGGATCTCATTGACTGCTACAGTAAATATTGCCTCAAATAGCAGGGCTCCTGAGGACTTTAGAGACATCCAGACACTATGGGCAGGGCAGACAGCTCAGGAGTTTGGCACCCTGCCAGTGGGCCCTACTTTGGAATTTATGCTCCCCAGTGTGACAGAATTGGACTCAGTTTTGGTTTCCCTACACATGGCTCTTCTGCCCCTTCTATTTAAATCTATAGTTAGTACTATACTTGAAAGGAGTGTGTCCAAGAGACTTAAATCTTTGGTCTGTCCATGTGCCAGTTGGGCCCTGAATCTCAGCAGAGTTGCAACAGCTACTCTCTAGTTTGTTGGACTCACCCAGGACAACTAACAAGAAGATGATGGTGGACAACGCCCATCCCAAGGAACAGAGTCTGCAACTGCAAGCAAGATAGTCCCATCCATCTGCCTCATGGGATCTAAGCCCCCTCTCAATTAGAGGCAGAGTGGGCATCAACATTCCCAAATCCTCAAGATTGGGGAATGAACAATGGACTAAAGTAGACTGACTATTATTCTACTATAGATCTATTGTTATTCTAGCAAGGGAAGAACTTTTATCATTGATGTGGAGGCAGTGGCCACTGGAGGTTCTGAGGGGAGAGACAGGGAAAAATAGGTGTAATATGGGGGTATTTTTGGGACATTGCACTTGTCCTACATGATGTTGCAATGACAGATGCAGGCCATTATATAATTTGTCATAACTTACAAAACTATGTGGGACAGAGTATAAACTGTAATGTAAACTATAATCCACGGTTAGTGGCAATGTTTCAATATGTATTCATCAATTGTAACAAATGTACCACACTAATGAAGGATGTTGTTAATGTGGGAAAGTGTAGGAGAGGTAGGGAGTGGGGCATAGGGGAATCTCCTATATTTTTAATGTAACATTTATATAATCTAAAGTATCTTTTAAAAATGTATTAAAAAAGAGCATATGAGCAGAAGCAATGACTAATATATAAAATAAAATATAAAATAATTAAAATTTTAAAAAAAGAATTTCTGGGTGGAAGGAAGGATTGATTTTCACATGGAGAAAATTATTCACTGAGAATTTCCTGTCCCCAGGCTGACAGGAACCGGAGAGGAAGATCTTACAGTGTTGCCCTGAGGTTTCTGATTCTCAGAATCATTTGTAATCTCACAGCTGTAACTAGATAGAATTTGGTCTGAATCTTCACGCCTGAGTCTACCTTGTTGTGGTTGGTTTTGCCTGCTTTGTTAAGTGGGCACCTGCTCTTCCATTTCACCGAAGTAATAAATCATGAATCCTTTTTTTGGCCATTTAAAAGTCATTTCCTCTTATTTTCTCTGGGCACCTGAGGCATCCTTATACATGAAGGCTGATGTGTATGTGTGTGTGTGTGTGTGTGTGTGTGTGTTGATTGCTGTCTTAAAAAACAGCATATGATAGCAAACAACTGCTTAGAGATTTTCAAGCCAGAATTTATCAAGGACCTAAACTCTAGCACTGTATTCATCAAAGAGCAAAGGTGTATGCCTTGTATTACTTAACCTTTCCAAGCCACCTGCTTCTTATTATATTTTAAAAATTTCATATTCAACTTCCTATTTGAAATTCAAACATCTTATTATAAACATATATGCTTTCTAAACTAAATGGAACATTCTAAAATCTGGTGTTTCATGTATAAAAATTGCTTTTATGATAATTTATTGAATAAATATTTTTTGAGTGCCAATTGTAACTCAGTTTTCTAGATGTTGGGGATATGTTGGTGAATAAAGCAGAGAATAAAAATTGCCCTCATAGAGCTTAGAATTCTGGTGTGTCTGGGGTGGTGAGGGAGACAGACAAGGCAATAAACAAATAATGTTGTATATTAGACTGTGATGAGTGCTATGGAAAAAGATCAAGGCAAGAAGATGGCAAGGTCCAACTCTGTGTGTGCGTGTGTGTGTGTGTGTGTGTGGCTGGATAGAATGAGGTAGAAAGAATGTTTAATTTAAATAGGGTTATCAGGGAAGACCCCACTGACAAGGTGACATTTGGGCAAAGAACTGAAGCAAGTAAGGGAGCAAGTCATGTGGGTAACTAGAGAAAGGGTTTGAAGAAAACTGCAGAGTATGATTGGAATGGAGTGTTTTAATGTCCTGGCTGCTAAAACAAATACCATGCAATGGGATGGCTTAAAAAATGTGAATTTACTTTTTGGCTTGGAGAAGTCCAAAATCAAGTCATCATCAAGGCGATGCTTTCTTCCAGGAGAATGTGGCGTCCTGTGGCTGGCTGCCAACAATCCTTAGCTTTTCTGTCACATGGCAATGCACATGGAAGCCTCTCCTGACTTCTCAGTTCCCTTAACTTCCAGCTTCTGGCTCCTTCCTCTAGTTTGATCCTCAATCTGTGGCTTTCCTTATAAGGCCTTCAGTGATAGGATTAAGACCCCTCCTGATTCAGTTGGCCACACTTTAACTGAGGTAAGCTCATCCAAAGGTCCTATTTACAATGGGTTCATATCCACAGGATTGGATTAAGTTTAAGAACATGATTTTCTGAGGTATGTAGCTCCTAGCCACCACAGGTGGAGTGCCATAGGGACTAAAGCAAGAGAGGAAAGGTGGCCAGATCAGAAATCAAGTATTTCAAGAAGGAAGAAGTGATCAGTTAGCATAATTATTAGGCACCAGGACAACATCAACAAACAGATGAAACAACTCCCTGCCTCATGGAGTTGACATTTTAGTGAAGGGAGACAGATAATAAACACAAGCATATTGTATAGTGTGCTAGAAGGTGATAAGCATGACAGGAACGAAGTGCCTAAGAAATGCTGGGGCAGGGTGTGCGGGTGCTTAGTAGTCCGCTGCTCTAGAAAAATCTTAGAATATAAATGTCTCAAGATTAGAGTCTAAACTCTTGGATCCTTTTTTTTATTATCCAGTACCTAGCACATCACATGTAACCAATTCAAAAGCATTGATAAAACCCTGCTAAATGATATTCATTCAACAAGCATGTTTTGGTTAGGTTCTGTGTACTCCTCATGGAGCTTATAGTTTGGTGGTGGAGATAACATTAATTAAATCATCGCATAAATAAATGTAAAATTGCACTAGTGATGTGCTATAAAGGAGAGGTATTTGATATTGGAGAGTATATAATAGGGAAAGGATTGACAATGTATTACTTCGCCTTCAATATTTCAGTGGTGATCTTGGCTTTCCCAAGCAAAAGTGGCCTTTGGTAGTGTTGGTAAAATAGGACCTGAATATGATGGAAATGTTTCTCATCCTGTTACAAATAAATTGTAAGTTACTACTCTAAGAGGCAGTAGTGGAATCTCCAGTATTGTCTTGCAGACATTGCTTAATTGGAATGTGTCTATGCAATAATAGCTTCTCCCCAATTCAGTTTGAACAATATAGAAAAGAGGAGGAGGTTCTAAACTAAAGCTGGGAAAAATTGATCTGGAATAGGATACCATACTTTGGATGTTCTTTAGGATGAGGCCTTTAATAGATTCTGGGATGGAAGTAAGATTCTAGTCAGTGTCCTATTCCTTATATGAGGCCAGCAAATCTGACTCCAACTCAACAGCACACTTTTGATAAACCTATTTTCAGCTTCATTTGGACTATGTAACTCTGGTCATTCTTTACTGGCCGTTACTGTAGATGACTGGTGATACGATCCAACAATTGAACCAGACATATTCACTAGCAGCAATGACGTATTTTTCTGCATTACGCTTGTCCTTGGCAAAGGATGCTGCAGCTGCTCCCTTTGCTGCCTTGCTGTCAATTTGGTAAACGGACAGGCTTCCTTCCCAGCAGGGCTGGTGTGGCTCCAGGTTGCAGCACTGCCCACTTCTGCAGTCTGCAGGCCGACGTTCCTGCCTGCCTCGAGCTCACTGGACCCATTTTGAGTGCACCAGGGCATTCCAAAACATGCTCAGGCTGACAGCATCAAACCAGTGGAAGGAGAAAACAAAATTTTGTTCTGTTTGTTAAGTATCTTTGCCAGGCTCTACAGAGACATACTGCCAGAGGAGTAAAAGGAGAGTTAATTCTGTCTATTGCACAGAGCTATTTTGAAAATTGACTGCCAGGACCTTGCAACAGATACATTTGTATATTTTAGCTTTTCATTCAAGCCATTTCTCTAACACAGTGGTGATTCATTCATGGGCAGGATTTTTAAAAGGCAGAAGAGAGTCAAGTAGTGTATTAATGAGCACAGTTTTTAATGATAAAGAGAATGAAATAGGACATGCCAGATTACAGACACTAAAGAAAGGTTAGTCACAGGAAACCAGTCCTGTACAAGCTTTTCAGCAGACTTGATAGTGTTAGCTTATGTGAACAGACCAACTATGAGTTGATGGTGTTGTACCAGATGCTTCTGTTATGTATACCCTGTTTTATAGTCTACTTTAGGTAAAATTATACTAACAGTAAGTTATATCTGTGTACTACATACTTTCTCAATAGTTATATCCTCCTTCCAGCCCCATTATGTTCTTGTCGAGTAGGTGGGGATTTTGGTCACCATTTCACAAAAGGTGAAACTAAGGTTCAAGGAGATGTTGTCCCTGGGTCAAGTTCATACAGCTAGCAGTGGTAGCAGGGATTTGTTCTAATGCCTTCGTACTTAAAGAAGTAAGTAAAAAGTCGAGAGCTTTTTCTGTATAAAAGGCAGGGTATTTCTCTATGGAAATAAAGCATATTGAAAAAGTGGGCAGATATATCTTAAGCAAGGTTTAGTTCAAAATTATTATGAACTATATGTTATATGCTATATGAACTCTTTTGTATGTATCATGCATTTCATGATAATAATGAGAAAGAGCAGGTAGAGAAGGGAACTAATTGTTGTTGGTTGTTTTTGGCTTTTATTCTGAAGTTCTTTCAAACCTATAGGACAGTTACAAAAATAATACAAACCCCAAATAGAGAACTCAAGCATACCCCAATCCCCCCAGATACTAAGATCGACTGATTTGAACATTTTGCTACATTTTCTGTATCATTCTCTCATCTATCCATCTATCTAAATATCTATCTAATCTTTCTGTCTGTCTGAATTTATCACTCCATTTTCTGAACACTTGAGTGTAGGTTAACACTTACCGCTGCCATGTACATTTCCTAAGAACAAGGATATTAACTTACATAACCACATTAAGTCTACTTATCAAGATCAAGAAATTTAACATTGAGGAAAATCTTATAGACTATATTCCAATTTTTTTCACATGTCCTAATATTGTACTTTTGAGCCATTTCTCCTCTCCTGGTAGATCCCATCCACAATTACATATTGCATTTGTCATTGTCTCTTTAGTTGCTTTTTCTGATTTCAAATTGTGGGAACATATGTACAACATAAACTTTCCCATCTCAACCATTCCCAAGCATACTATTCAGTGAGATTACTCACGTTTACACTGTGACAGTACCCTCACCACCTTCTCTTACTAAAACTTTTCCATAGCCCCAAACAGAAACCCTATACCCATTATGCATTAATTCCTCATTCCCCCTGCCTCTTGCTCCTGACAATCTGTATCTAATTTCTTTCTCTATGAGCTTGTATATTCTCTGATATTTTTTTTGTAGTTACCATGAAGCTTAAATTCAACATACTAAATTTATAGCAGTCTCATTTGCTTAGATATCAACTTACTTGAATGGTGTACACAAACAGTGGTCCTATATCCCTCTGTCCCCCCACCTTTATGTAGTTCTTTACAGAAATTGCATGTTTATACTTTAAGAATCCCAAACCACTGATTTATCCTTATATTTTATACATTTTCTGTTTAGATTCTGTAGGAAGAAAAAAGTGGAGTTAAAAACCAAAACTACAATCATATTAGCATTTCAGTTTACCCTTGTTGTTACCCTTACCAGAGTTACTCATTTCTTCATATGGCTTTGATCTATTGTCTAGTGTCCTTTCGTTTCAACCTGCAGAACTCTCTTTAGCATCTCTTGTAAGGCTGGTGTAGTGGTGATGAACTCCCTCAGCTTTTGTTTATCTGAGAATGTCTTTATTTCTCCCTCATTTTTGAAAGACAGTTTTGCCAGATATAGAATTCTTGGTTGTTACTGTTTTGCTTTCAGCACTTTAAATACGTCATCTCACTGGTGTCTTGCCTCCATGGTTTCTGATGAGAAATTGGCACAATCTTATTGAGGCTTCCTTGTATGTAATACATTGCTTCTCTCTTGTAGCTTTCAGAATTTTTTCTTTATCTTTGTCAATTGACAGTTTGGTTATGATATGTTGTGGGCATGGATCTATTTGGGTTTATTTTGTTTGGAATTCATTGAGCATCTTGGATGTGTATATTCATTTCTTTCATGATATTTGAGAAATTTTCAGGCATTATTTCTTTGAATATTCTCTATGTCTCTTTCTTCTTCTTCTGGGACTCCCACATTGAGTAAATGGATATGCCTAATGGTGTCCCACAGGTTCCTTAAACTCCTCTTCATTTTTCTTCATTCTTTCTTCTTTCTGCTCCTCAGATTGGATAATTTCAATTGTCTTATATTCAAGTTCACTGATTCTTTCTTTGCCCAGTTCCAATTAGCTGTTGAACCCTTCTGAGGATTTTTACTTTCTGTTACTGTGGTCTTCAGCTCTATTTGGTTCTTTTTTGTAATTTCTATCTCCCTACTGGTATTCTCTTTGTGTGCATCTTTCATTTTCCTGATTTCCATTAGTTCTTCTGTCCATGTTTTGCTTTAGGTCTTTGAACATATTTAGGAACTATTTTTTAAAGTCTTTGTCTGATATGTCTTAGCTGGTTCTCCTCATTGATGGGTTCTACCGCTTTAATTTTATCTTTTTTTCTGGGCCACCACTTCCTATTGCTTTGCATGTGTTCTAATCTTTTGTTGAAACCTGGACATTTTGATACTTTAATGTTTTATTACTGGAATTTAGACTGAGTCATCTGTTCCTTGAGCTTGTACCCAGCTAGTGTTATGGCAGAGCTTTCCTTGAATGCCAAGAGCCAACAAAAAGGAAAAAAAAGGGGTGGGGGGGGGATAAAAAAAGAAAACACCTTTCCTAGTCTTTACAGATTGACCTGTACAAATGCTCTCCTTCAGAGTTTATTCATGCAATGAGACTAGCTCCAGGCCAAAAGATAAGGGCCTTCCTGATCCTTAGTCATGTGCATATGACCACAGGAATTCCCCTGTCCTCACATTCCCAGGGATTGCACTGTATGGCCAACAGCCAGCAATCCCTTGCCCCTGGCAGCATGATTTGACTGCTCTCCCACAGCATTCTGTGGGAAAGTTCAGTGAGCTGCCTTCTACACTCAGTGATGGTGGCTCCCTTATGGCCACCACCAGGCAGATTGGACCAGACATACATGCTCCCAGTATGTGCACAAGGGTTACTCTTCTCCCTCCATAACCGGGACGAGGCATCTGCACTAGGAGTATTGGCCAGTTCTGTGCCAAGCCAGTGAGGGGTAGGAGAGGGGCCAGCCAGGGTACCACAATATCCTACTGCCTTTAAGTAGGCTTTTTTCTAGATTTGGATTTTGTCCTGTTACTACAGTCCTTTAACTGTTTTCTGGAGATTTGAGAAAGATGTTTCTGCCAGTTCTTGCTGGCTGTTCAAAGCTTCTGTGGAGTGATAGAGCCCTGAAGGTTCTCATTTCACCATCTTGATGGGGCAGAAAATATGAACTAATTGCTTTTTAATGCCTGCCATGTCCCTGGGGCTGTGATAGGTCTGTTAATATGTAATCTCATTTTAAAAATATTAAGTCTCTTCTAATTTAGGAAGTTTTTTTAAAAAAGTTTTTCTCAACAGTTATAAGAGTTAATGAGGCATCATCATGATAGTTAGAATTGCCTGTACTGCTACTGGTTTCAATTATTTACTATCATTTGTACCATGTACTTCATTTTCTTGAGTTCTTCTTTCATGTTCCTCTGGTTAGAGATTTATTCAAGTAATGTTTCCAGACACTCTATGCAGGAGTGATGCTTTCTGAAATCCGTAAATATCTGAAAATGTCTGTTGCTTTTGCTGTCACAAAAGGATAATTTGATTGGTGATAGAATCACAGGGTCACAATCTTCTTGATGAGTCATTTACAAACATTGTTGTTTTCTAGTTTTTAGTGAAATAGATGAGAATTTCAATGCCAGTCTGATTTCCTTTCCTTTCCAGGTGCTTAATTATTATTATATCAATATTATTTTCTACATGGGAGCTGGAAAGAATTTATCTTTATCCTTGAGTTTCAGAAATTTTACCAGAATATGCTTAAGCACCTGTATTCTTTTTTAATATTCTACCCCAGCTCTAGGCTATTTTGTTAAATATTTACAATAAGACTGTTGGAGTTTGTCTTCATTTCGGTTCTTGCAAAAAGCAGAGTCTGAGAAAATGGCTTGATATGGGTAGTTTATTTTGGGAAATTATCACAGGGAACTATACTGGGTTTACTAGTAAGAATGAAACAGGGAAGGAGGGAAAGCCAATCTAAGGATAAGGATGCATTATTGAATTGGTTACCAAGATGGGCAACTATAGCTCAGGCCAACTGAAGCCTTTGAGGCAATATGTAGGATGTGCCTCAAAATTATCCCCCTGAGACAGGAGGAGGAAAATACTTATCTACCAGCTTCCATTCTTTCATTGATCAAGGGTTGCTCTATGGATGTTACTTTCCTTGTATTTCCTGGTTTCCATGTTTATTTCCAGGGATTGTATCACATCATTGTTTTATCTTTGTTTGGGTGTGTTTGATGAAAAGGCATGAGAGCATCAAGAGAAGCCATAGTGATTTCCTGGGTTAGAGCTATATTCCTTCATCCTCCATTCTTCATGGTATACAGGGTCAGTCTGGGCCACCTTCTTATGCAACTTACTTGTGCTCTCTGGACCTGCTCAACCTAATCCCAAATGTACCGTTTATATCACACAATGAATTGCTGCTGCTCCTGCCTGAACTTAGGACTTTGTGGATCTCATAATACCAGCTCATCATGGGCAACTCTAGTTGTAAAGTCACACTTGATGTCCCAGCCTCTTCTAGGGTCCCAAAGCATGCCAGAAACTGCTTTTGAAATGATGAGAGGTACTCAGCCATCAAAAGTTTGGCTTTGCTCCAGAAACCAGGGGTCTGTGCTGTGATTCTCATATTAGGATTTAACAGAGACTCTATACAGCATTCCAATCCACTAAGGACACCCCTAGCATCATCACTCTTCTAGGTCATTTGGCCTGAGTAACATGGAAGCTTGTACTGCCATCTGCACATGCTATTTGATCCTCTTGTCCTGGACAGCATTCACCACCCTTAAAAATGGCAGCTTTCTGAAAAGGCTCAATGTTTTGAACCATCAATAAATGGTTCATAGCAGTATTACCACGTGTGGTATATGCTGACTCCAGTCTTCAAAAAAGCCTACCAAGTGCTTCTTTTTCAGTAGTAGCAGGAGTAGTTGCAACACTTTGTCATTTATATTACGGGAGACTTTCCCACATGTTCTGTGATGGGTCTTATGTGTCAACTTGGCTAGTACCTAGTTATTTAATCAAACACTAATCTAGATGTTGCTGTGCAGGTATTCAGTAGATATGGTTAACATCTACAATCAGTTAATTTTAAGTAAAGGAGGTTATCCTCCATAATGTGGGTGGACCTCATCCAATCAGCTG
This sequence comes from Cabassous unicinctus, assembly GCA_029593785.1. Classification (NCBI taxonomy): domain Eukaryota; kingdom Metazoa; phylum Chordata; class Mammalia; order Cingulata; family Chlamyphoridae; genus Cabassous; species Cabassous unicinctus. The sequence continues at coordinate 46,323 of JAQZBX010001099.1, read as the reverse complement.
AAAACCTTAAGAGCAAAAACTGAGATTTCCTAGAGAAGAAATTCTGCCTCAAGAATGCAGCATAAAACCCTGCCTGAGTTTCCAGCCTGCCAGCATGCCCTACAGATTTCAAACTTGCCAGTCCCCACAATTTCTTAAATCAAGTCCTTAAAATAAATCTCTTAATATATATATACCTCCTATTGGTTCTGTTTTTCAGGAAAAGCCTGGCTGTTACAGTTCCTAGTTCATTAGATCTTTAAAAGCATCACCAATGTTGTAGGTCCTTGAATCATAGAGGGTTTTATTGTTTATCCTCTAGCATGTATGTGTCTTACCAGAGCATCCTGAGTATTTGCCACTTCCTGTTCACCAGATCCAATTACCATGATGTCATCAGTGCTGTGAAAGAGTAGGATATATTGTAGAATAGCAAAACAATCAAGATCTCTGTGGACTATATTGTGACAATGAGTAGAAGAATCAACCTGGTCCCAAGGCAAGGCAGTAAGTGTATACTGCTGTTTTTTCTACTTGAGAGCAATCTACTTCTGATCCTTATTTTCAATGTGGATGGAGAAAAATGCATTGTCTGCTTAAAAGCTCCATGTTAAGTGTCAGAAACTGTGGGATAATCTGTTCCAATGAAGATACCATTTCTGTTATAGCAGCTACAATTGGAGCTACCATTTATTTATGTTTATTTTGTTGTACTGTAATTCACCATGACCCTTCTGGTTTTTGCAGGGGTCAAATAAGTGAATTGAATGGGGATATGATGGAAACTTCTACTCCTTCATCCTTTAAGTCTTTGATTGTGGTGCTAGTTTCTGAAATTCCTCCTGGGATGTAGTATTACAGTTTAAGGGGTTTCCATTGTCTCTTCCAAGCACGTAGTGACTCTTATTCTCTGGCCAAGGAACAAATCTTGATTGCACCAAGGAACTGGGCAAATGACCACAGATATGGTTGTAGACTTATCAGATAACTATGAGGCAGATTTGGGCCAGGACCCCATTCATCAACTGGCCTCCATAAAGTCCTCTTTAACCGAAGGGTCACATGGTGGTTTGGATTCCTTGTAATTAGAGTCAGCTCAGACCCTGTCTAAGAGCCCTTATACAGTCTGTGTATTCTCCTTTCCCCAGTGTACATTTATTCTGGTAAATGTCCACAGGTCCCTTTGGGGAAGGATTGGGGAATATTTATTATATATATTTGCAGCAGTGTTACAGAACTGAAACCTTCCTAACATGATAGCTCTTACTCCACAGGACAGGAAACTAATGGAGGGTTCTGCCAGCTGTTTAAGATACGCACTTATAGATCCAGGACATAATCTACTAGTGGATCTAGTCTGGAGGCTGCGAGGGGAGGTGGAGGTAGAACATGAGGGGGAAGAATAGATCTTATAAGGTGTCTTCCTCAGGTCAGGGTTTCTCAAGAGTGTTACTATTGACATTTTGCACCAGAAAATTCTTTGTTGTGGGGGCTGTCTTTTGCATTGTAAGATGTTAACAGCACCCCTGGCCTCTATCTCCTGGATGCCAGTAGCACCTCCCTCCCCAGCTGTGACAACCAAATCTCCCCCAGTGAGAACCATAGCCTAGGTGATAGGAGGCTGCTGTCCTCCAGCCAGGCTCCTGCAGATGTCCCTTGGGTGATGCACTTCCCAAGAAAGAAAGCAAGAGATAGCACAGTGCATCTGAGGTCAGGAGTCATCAGGCTGTTCCTGTGCACAGCTGGTAGCTGCAACAATAGGTGGAGCAAAAAAAGTGGTCAAGGAAGGTGTGAGACAGGGTATAAAATGTGTCCGATTCAGAGGCAGATGCTATGCACTTCACAACTCAAGTTTGAGTACACTGGGCACAAAGATGAATAAAGATCCCTCATAGTGCCCCCCCCTCGGGGAATTCTTAGTCCAGCAAACTGTGGAATATTATGTAATAAAATAATTGCAAGAAGTGTAAGGTCAAATGGCCAGCAAGTGACAAAGATAAAATTAGAATGAGGTCTGTTTGACTTCAGAATATGCATTCTTTTTAGGATATAGATGTGCCGTAGTATTTTATGTTTACTGCATGCTACATTTTTTCCTAAATTATTAACAGTGACAGTAATCTAAACAAGTAGGTATTCTCATTCCCATTTTGCAGATAAGAAGTCTTTTTTTTTTTTTGTTCACCTTCATATGCGCTTAGACACATTATGTTTTGTAGAGTCTGATGACCTTGGACTGATAAAATCTATGTGGACAAGCACTAAGGACAGGGGCACAAGATAATGCAGTGTGTTGTTAGAGACAGTGAAACCTGGTGACCGTTTCCATTAGCTCTATGTTCATCCTCCAACAATGTGGCCAAGATATGGGCTTTTACTAAATAGCTCAACTCTTTTTTACCAGTGGTTTGTGAACTGGTGGAAACTATCTACAATTATACAACTAATGTGAAAAAAATGATGTTGTTTCAAGGGAATTGATAGCCAAGGATAATGGGAAAGAGAAGAAATAGCAAGTTGGAGCTAATTACCAGGGAAAGCCCCTTGACACTGAGAATAGTGAGCTGGGATAATGGTCTCCTGAGGGGAGTGGTAGAATCACCATCAGTTCGTACTATTAAAATAGGAAACAGAGCACTAGAAACAGGGCAAGTGGGAATAATCTTGCATTAGGCAGGAAAGGAGGTAATTGACTAAGTGACCTAATATTAAGAGCTTTCCTTCTCATGAATTTCTAGAATTCTAAAAAAAACCTAACAACCATATAGGCAGTATACTGAGATGTAGGTATCTAATGACTGGTGATGCTTAAATAAAACTCCAAATTATTTATAAATTCAAAATAAGATCTGTAGTACCCCAAATGGATGGAGCATAAAACAAGGGTCAGAGAAAATGTGGGAGATGGACAGGTGAAGTCAAACACTGTTAGAAGTCAGATTTCTCTGGTGCACTCAGATAGCCTGAGGCCTAGTACATTTGAGCTCTAGAAGCCTGTATTAGTTAATTACCTGGCTCTGTCTTTTCCTTTTGTCTTTCAGTCGTATCTACCACGAAGTTAGACAGAACTTAAAAAGATCAACGTGTGTGGACTTGTACGCTATCCATATCTTTCAAGTTGGTGCTCTCTTTTCCTTCAAACTGGTGAATACTTGATCTCAAGGCATCTTAAAACGGTTGGGAAGCTTGTTAAAAATACAGACTTTAGGACCCCACTGCAGACCCACTGAATCTGGATGTCCAGGGTGTGGCCCATGCATCTGCATTTTTAAGAAGTTCCTTAAGGGAATCTTAAACACGCCATAAGTTGGAGAAACTCATGTCAGGTGAACCAAACGGAGATTTAGGGGAAGGAAGTGCAGCCCACGCTGCTCTTTCCTCATTTGCTTTCCCTGATTTTCCATTATCCCCAACCAAACAAGATCCCTTTTAACTTATAAGCATGTGCATATGCATGTTCATGGAAATTTTAACTACTTTCTCAAAGACTTTAATGTAATGTTCTTGTAAGACTAATACGGTACCTATTATTTTCATGCTTTGTATTTATTTGCGGTGTTGTTTTAACCCTTTCAGGGTAGGGATTATATCTTAATCATCTTTCTATCCCATATAATTTTTTTTAAAGAATGAATATTTTTAATGAATGTAAATAAATCAATTCTGTGAGAAGTTATAAAAACAGGGCATGAAATAAAAATCCAGGATGCGCCACATTTGCCAAAAGAAAATATATTCTGGAGGCCCAACACTGAGCTTAGGGTTAAGACCTGGCTTTCGCTCCCAGCACTAGCAATAACCCCATGTGAAAAATTCAGCAAGTCATGTGGCCTCTTGGCTTCCCTCCCTGTGAGCAGGGATAACAATCAAATCCTTACCTCTTTCACAAAGCAGTTGAGAGAGAGTATGATAATATCACTATTTAATAGCACTTTTTCACTTTGGAAAGCTAAAAATGAAATCAACATTATCAACATTATAATTTTGCAATCTACAAACCATTGAGAGGAGTTCAGCCTGGGTTCCCTAGAGATAATTATTTTCCCTTTCACAGGGACATACAAAAAAGATTAAAAAAAACAAAGATTCCGGGAATTACATTTAGCTGAAATGTCTATCAGTCGTCCGTTTTCTAATATAATTCCCCAGATGATGCTAGATATCAGGACAAGGAAAATAATTGGCATTGTTTAGTTTTTGACGTGCTTCCTAATGAGCAGCTAAACCATTTTCATAGAAGTCAAAATTACAGTGCTGCTGCTGGTTTGCAGTTACTATATCTAAAGCTAATTGGATTTTCTATTATGATGAAGCTGGTTTTTCAGAATTTAATCTCTTAGTCTCTTCCAATTGCTCTGAGCTGATGGTGAGACAAGAGACATACAGGGCCTGTGGAGTGAATCATGAATTTGGGGGAGGAACCTCAGTAAGTCAAACAGTCCTCAGTGCAGGTGGACATTGCAGGGTACAAGCAGGGGTTAGAGTTTGCATACAACGTATGTCTTCTCAGAATGGAATTCTTCAGGGGAAAACTCACTACTTGTTACTGTGGCTTCAGTCTCTCTCAATCCTAGATAGTAATGTGTTTTAGTTCCATTAGGATGTTTAATGTTATCTGGGCAGGCTGGAAAAAAAAAATAGCAATACCAACTTCTTTTCTAGTCCATGAGATTGCTCTACAGATTACCTAATTTAGCATCTTTTGTCAGCTCTGGTGTTTTGAAACATGAAAAGAGCTTTCTGAGTGAGACAACCAATTTGAAAAAAAGCTCCAGCTGCAACTGATGGACCAGAAGACAAAGGGGCTCTCCCAGCTGTGAAATGGTAGCCTTGAAATGGCACCTTGAAAACAACAATGAGAAAGGGTGTGGCAACATATACGTGGGGGCAACCTCAGTGGCACAGATGGCACTGGGCAAGTCCTGGGGGAAGGTGAGCAGCAGGCCAGTGCACTCAAAGACCACAAGGGGGGTGAAAAGGCCAGTTGGCTCAGGCTTCGCATAAAGGGAAGACCTTCAACTTAAAGTTTTGGCATTCTCTATTTAAAAAGACTGTTCATTAAGTTGTATTTTTTCATGTATATTAAAGTAATGAATTCATTAAGTATAAACATTTAAAATATACCGTGATTTTGTTAACCTGATAGTGGCATTTCTCCACTTTTTAAGTTATCACGAGTCTAAAACAAAAATGACCATGGGCCTTTCTAGACTTCTGAGAGGCCCTGATTACACTTGGAGCCTGCTGGAGCTGCTGACTCCAGTGCACCTTGGAGATGTGGTGGGGAAACCAAGTGCTGGTGAGAACCACGGAATTCGGCAGATTCCAAATCTTTTAAAGCTTTTCCCCAAATATCTACCTTTTAATTTCTTAAAAAAAAAAAAAAAATGGTCTCTGTCTACACATCATTTGCATTAAATCTATTAGAGTATTTGTTCTAATGCTGTATTGAAGAAAGCGTAAAAGACCATTGCTTGGCACTTGGATGACTTAATTAAATAGCAAATTGATAAAACTGTAAACTTCAATAGAAGGTGAGCTCCAGAAACTGAGAATTGCAGTTAAATCACAATTTTGTTTTCATGGCAAAGCTGAACTTAACCATGCGATAGCCACAAAACATATTTAGATAGTACTTTACTGGTTATAAAGCATGGTCACATGTATTATCTCATAGAAAAATTTTACGTATTGTCTGGAGTGGCACATTTGGGCTTCATTTTAAGGGGAAAAAATTGTCTTAGCAATATCTTTGGAGATTGATAATTTCAGGTACTTATTGACAGAGACGACAATCTGAAGGTAGAGGCAGAACTCTGAGTCCTGTGAAATCTAGAAATAATCAGAATGACTTTATACATGTCAAGCTGTACTTTGGTCTTATGTTTATATGTACATGTTTAATTTCAGGGAGTTCTCCAACACTTTGCCAAGGGTTGACTGCATTCTGTCACCGCAGCGGTAGTCAAACTCAAAGTAGGCAGGCAGGGAAGTCTCTACTCTGCCACGTATCTCCTGGATGTGAAAGGCAGGGATCTGTCACACTCTGCGTCTTCTCCTCCCCACATCAGGGCCCACTGCCCACCACAATTGCAAATCTTACTCTTAATTTTTAGGAAAAACAAAAAGTTTAAACTTCTCTGCATGGACAGTGCACCACTAGAAAAACGTCTACTGCTTCCTTACAATCTAGCAAATTAAAAGATAATTCCCAGTCATTTTATTTATTTATTTTTCCTTTTCTTCTTTTCCTTCTTTTTTTCCCCAGTCCATTTAGCATTGCGTTTTGGGAAATTTTCGACCTTCTGATTGTGAAAATGACAAGGAAATGTCAATAGTCTTCAAAAGTCTCAAAACTTAGTTTTTACAGCAACAGCTTAAGAGTCTTTCTTTTGTCCTCCACATTTTTATAGGCATACTCCCCAAGAAGAACATAATGATTGCATTTTAACACTCAATTCCTCTTGGTCACTAATAGGAAATAAAATTAATGATATTAAGTCCCCTCCATGTGCTCAGATTTCTGGCGAGTAAATTCAATACAGCAGTGTTTATTTGTCTGCTCTTCTTCCTTAGGCATTTGGATTTTGAACTTGGGCTAAGTCTCTCTTTTACACATCCTGCTCCTTGAGTTTTTTTACCACTCCTCTCCATCTGTGATCTCACTGCCATCTCTCACCCTTCTCACATTCCCTTTCTGTTCCTGGATTGCCTTTCTCAACCCAAGTTGTATTTCCAGGTCATCAAACTCTTTCTCATATCTCATTAAAGTGGCAGATAACATAATCTTAATTTATTATCTCAACAAGCCAACATTTATTGAGGACCAATGGATAAAGAAGAAGATGGCAGCGTTCTTGCTCCCAATGAGATCACATTCTAGTGAGCAAAACAGATATCTAGAACCTTATAAGGCATTTCAGGAAACCACTGTTCTTCCTATTTGGCATGCAAAGAAACCAATCAAATCTTAGAAAGAGTAAAGCACTGCCATGGTTACAAGACATGGTAGCAAGATGGCTAGGATCCACACAGAAAGAAGGGGTATGAAAGGGAAATAAATTTCAAGGTGCTTGAGAAGGAGAAGTTAGTCACAGACTTCTTCTTGTCCAAGGAACCTCTCACAAGTCTGTGATAATATTTTAATACATAAAATTAATATATAAGCAATAGCTGGAACATAATAATTTCTTGTTGACCAGCTAAAAGTCTTTTTCTCCTTAAAATTTAATGCAATGGGGTATACTATAATCTTGAATTATTAAGGTGGTGAGAAAATAGTGAATGTTAGGTGTGGTGGTGGTTTGTGTCTGTGTAAACTGACTTATCTCACGCACGTGTGAGATAAATCAGTATTCCATTTATTCCGAACATATCGCCATCTTGTTCCTATTTCACATGTCATATGAATTCAGAATCTTGGTGAAAACAAGCCCTGACCAGACAGATAAACATAAACAAAGAACTCTAGCAGGTTCGACAAGAAAAGCACCATTTTTTTTTCTGAGTACACCTTGATACTCCCTAGAGAAACTCATAGTCCCAGGTGAGATTCTTTATTTTCCTATGAGTTTCCTCTAAACTGTGGTCTTACTTATTTAAAAAAAAACAACAAAAAACAAAACCAGTGTCTTAGTGTGTGTTCTTAGTTAGGAGTTTAAGTATATCAACACAAAGGCTTTTGCAGTTAAATACTAAATTAAATTAAAAAAAAATTACATCATCTTAGAATGATATTGCTCTGCCTTTCTTTTTCAGTTCAGCCCCTGTACCACAGTTAGCATTCACTTGGTATTTATGAGTGATAATTCCTAGCAATGAGTGGCAAAGATTTGAATGTGATATTATACAAATAAGAATCACATATAATGCGTACAGTGTATCACTATTTGCTTGCTAGAGTGATGCCTTGACCAGGGACTACATTTGAAGAAAGTCAGTACTCATTATCCTCAGAATGCATCACCAACCTCATTGGTTGACGTATTCACTCATCCAAATACAGTCATACCTGGTACTTGACTGCTTTGAAACTTGTCGAATTTGGTACTTGACATATTATGACATGAAAATTTTGTCCTGGTACTTGTCGTTAGTTTGGTACTTGACGCACAAGCTAGAATTTGTCGGTGTTGGTTGCCTCATGATTAGTTATACTTTCCAGCCAAAACAAAGGGATCATACGTTAGTCATGTGGTAGCTCTTGCCCTGTTCACATCCCATTGTGGTGTTACCTTAGCTTCTGTAGTCATTTTGTGTATTTTTGCATTTTTTTCTCATCATGGGTCCTAAGAAAATGAACAGCAATAGTGCTGAGCAGAAAAGAAAATTGCTTCGCACAACCATTGAGCAAAAAATAAATAAATAACAGAAATAATAGGTAAATATGAGAGCGGCATTTCCCTTACTGATCTTGCTAGGGAATACGGTATGCTTAGAACAACGGTCTCTACCATCATTATGAATAAAGAAGTGATAAAAAAGGCTGATGTTGCAAAAGGAGTTAAAACAGTAGCAATGCAGCATTACCAAACACTGGAGGAAGTTGAAAAGCTCTTGTTAATTTGGGTAAATGAGAAGCAGTTAGCCGGCGACAGGGTGTTGGAAGCCATGATATGTGTAAAAGCCAAAGTGTTGCATGCCCATCTTTTGAAAAATAAACTGGAACTGAGTGATGAGAGTGTTGAAGTTTTTAAGGCCAGCCACAGCTGGTTTGATAATTTTAAAAAGAGAACCAGCATCCATAGTGTCGTGAGGCATGGCAAGCAGCGAGTGCTAATAAAAAGGTTTCTGATGAATTCATCAGTGAATTTCGAGACTACTAGAGGCTGAGGGTTTTATTCCCCACCAAGTTTTTAACTGTGATGAGACAGGAGTTTTTTGGAAAAAATTCCCAGTAGAACCTACATCACAAAAGAGGAGAAGGCATTACCAAGCCAGAAGCTGTGGCCAGAAGCTGTGACTCAGAGAGACTTTGAATTGTTTGAGGCTGACTCCAAGCCTGCAGGTACAGAGGGTACAGCTATGCAGGATATTGTATCTTTGGGCCAGTCCCTGGGTCTGGAGGTCGATGCTGCTGATGTTGAGGAGTTAGTGGAGGAACATCGTGAAGAGATCAGCACCGGGGAGCTGCAGGAGCTACAGAAGGAGCGGCAACAAGAGGCGGCTGAAGAGTGAGGATGAGATAGGAGAGGGTGTCCCCGGTTCCTGGATAAAAGAAATGTGTGCAACATGGGCAGAAGTTCAAAACTTTGTGGAGAAGTACCATCCGGACAAAGCTCTGAGGAGCAGAAATGTGAATTTATCTAATGACCAAACAATTTCACACTTTCGAGGAATTCTGAAAAGAAGACAGAAGCAGTCCTTATTGGATATGTTTTTAGTGAAGGTGACAAAGAGTGTGTCAGAGACTGTGGTGCAAGTTGAAAAAAGACAGAAAAGAGAGAGAACACCTGAAGTACAAGTGCCGGATGCTCTATTGAGGGGGACTCTCCTTCCAAGCAACACTCCATGTAACCTCTCCTCCTCACCACTCTCCTCCCACCATCCTATTAGGCCATGGACTCTTCTCAGAACAGGTAAAGTGACGTTTTTATTTTATTTAGTCTAAGTATTTATTAATTTTTAGGTTTATTTCTCATGTAAAATAATGATATGCAACCCTCTTTGACATATTGCCTTAAAAATGTGCATTGTCTTTGGTTTGGGAATGCATTAAATTTATTTACATTATTTCTCATGGGAAAAATTTGTTTGGTACTCATCGTTTTTGGTACTCATCACACATCCTGGAACCAATTAAAGGAAGAGTACCCAAGTACCATTGTATTTACTGAGCTCCTATTATGTACCAGGTACTACTGTTGCCTACCCAACAACAAATTTTCTCTTCTTCCATAAGGCACAGCCCAAACTTAGTTCTAACAGTTATTCTTGCCCCACATGGTTCATTTAAAACCTTATTGGCTTAAATAAATCTTGATCTCCTTTCCCTTGCCAGGGATTGGTTTCACAATGTATACAAATCCCCACATTGGCTAATGAAAATTGAGAGGAAGTCTATTGGGGTGCTTCTGGGGAGGGTTTCCTTGCTCTTATAAAGAGTTGCACAAGGAATAAACTGTCCTTTTTCAGTCTCTGGAAATTTAGATGAAAGAGTAAAAACATGGGAAGAACCTGGGTCTTTTAAAAAGTGATTGAGCTGCTGAGTTAATCAACCCTGTAGCCTCCATTATTTGGGACTTCTTATGATGAGAGAGAATATATCCTTTTATTCTTTAAGCCATTCTGAGTTGTGTCTTCTGTGACTTGAAACAGAAAGTAACTGTACTAATACAGAAACCAGCAGAAAAACTATTAGTACCATATATATAATCATAATTAGCTAACTACAGAGAATTAAGATAATGATATATTGGTATTTGAGTCATTTTCTTTCAGATAACAAAGAACTCACTTTCACTGACTAGAAGGTCAGGTTAAATGAGTATATTTAGGAGTCCATAAATTAATTATCATCTCTCTAAAGGTCTGAGATAAAAGTAGGAAAAGAGGTAAAATCAAGAGATCTTCTCCCATGGTGATAGGATTTTTCAGTCTATGGTAGGAAATTTTCAAAATATTATTCATATCCAGAAAATAATAAAGTTGCACTCAACATTTTTGGAAATTATTGAGTTAACTACCTTGTTCTTTGTTTTACACTTCTGAGGGCTTACCAAAGAAGGATCATCTGCATGAGTCCTTATTTTAATGGTTCATAACTGATTGTTTTAGTCTTATTTCACACTTGAGATTAGTTACAGCACTATCACAAACTGCTGCAATTCCTGCCCTCAAAATGTGTGTAGGTGTGCACAAAACGATTATTTCTTCAGTAGGGAACAGGTGTTGCATGAGCAGTGTATTCTGGAATGAAATAACTTCTTTCAGCGTGAAGCTATGTAATCTGGTTGCCCAGATTCGTTTTTATGAGTTACACACACATGAAAACATGGCATATGACAGAAATACCGAAATAGTCTTAAAAAGAGAAGCCTAAATTCCATTGTTGCATCATCTTCACAAGTTAATCATTTCTTAAACACCTCAATTACTTTGAATAAAAACTATATAGAAGTGCAAAACAGTAGGTGGGAGCCTGAGAGGAGCGGCAGACTGCAATTTGCGGGGTTCTTTTTCATGGGGACCCACTCAGTATGCTTGAGGAACATTGCAACTGCATACAATTTTAAAAACTTGTTTGAACTTCTGTTGAGTTTGGTTTTAAATGAAAATTTAATTTGTCTAAAAAGAAAGTTTGTTTGTTTTTTAGAAACACTCTATGACTGGCTTTTAAACTGCACTCATTTTTCCTTTCTGTCCAGTAATAAACTGGTTGGCCATTGACATTTACTGAGCACCTTCCATATACCAACGTGTTGGTACAGGGAACACAAAGATGGAGAAAATATGCTCATGTCCAATGCAATAGGACACTGTAAAAATTAAAAACTCTTCCTTTTGGAGTGACATTTTGTATAACTGCGTTGAACAAATGCAGAAGGAAATATAACAATGTGGTTAAAGTATCTTCTCTGAACTAATTTGCATACTCCCATCCAGAAGCAGAGGAAGGCCTTTTAGACCATGCCAGATGATGAGTGCTAGCAAAAATATGAACGAACTCCTGTGGCTCACACTGTCTCTAGGATATATAAGTCACTTGGGAAGAGGATCAAATGTCTTTTTCCAGATGGGTTAATCTGACTTGATAATCTGATTTCCACAATAAGGAAAAAGAAACTGATTTATCTATGAGTATCATATATTAAACCAAACTCATTGAAATGACTTATTAATCTACTTCAGTGTTCCTCAAAGTGTGGTCCATATACCACATGTATGAGAATCATGTGGGATGCTTAGTAAAATAACACATGACTGTGCTCCATCTCTTCAGGTTTACGGAGTTAGAATCTCTGGGGAAAGGCCCAGGGCTTTGCATTTCTAACAAACTCCAGCAGGCGTTTCTTAAATCCACTGAAGTTGATTATTAGGTAACCACTGATGTTGGGCCAGATACCTTCTCTGCCCAATGTCTTGACCCCATAAGTCTACCCCGTAGACTGCATCAACTAAGATCTCTCCTTCTCTGGCTTCTGGTTGGCTCTGGCCAGTGATCTCTCTGCAGCAGATTGGAGGAATGGAGGACAATCTTTCTTATTCTCTAATCCAATCAGTTGCCAATTTCTGTTACTTCTACTTATGGCATCTCTCTTAGATATGCTTCTTCCTTCTCATTTCAATGTCACTATCCTAGTTCAAGTTCTCAATGCTTTTTCCTATAGATTGGTTATAATAATTTGCTATAATAACTCCTTGCTTCCTGTTTTTGCGCACACCAATGTCAGCTTAATCTTTCCTACAGTCCAGCTCTGATAATCTCAATCCTCATTACAAGGTTTCACTGAGCTCAGAACAACAGAATTTAGACATTAAAGCATATCATGCTAATGCTGTATTCCATGTTCCACATTTATTTTCCCCAAAACATCCTTTTATATACTCTATGCTCTCATCAACCTGAACTATGTCCTATTTCTCTTACTCCTGATTTCTTCCCATCTCCATGGCTGTGGTGGTACTTTTTTTTATGTCAAAATATTTTAATGACTATAATTGCAATGATACTGTCATCTATATTTTCCTTCTAAATGCAGATGTACATAGAGTATTTAACATAACAAATTAAATGGGAGTTTGTGGGTGCCTGCTTTGTAATATTGTTTCTAAGATAAAATATATTCTGGTTCCAAACAACTGTGTGACAGGTGGTACTCTTTTAACACTTGAAATACCTTTTTTTTCCTCCAAAAATATACAAAGGAACTACTTTTTCCATGAAATCTCCTCTGATGCTGCTCAGAAGTAATTTTTCTAGATTTTGAACTTCCCTACCACCTTTTCTGTACCTTCTTAATGGCACTTAAATGAATTCCATAGTATTCACTTTGAAGGGATATTGTGTAGCATAATTAACATATGTCTTATTTATAAATCCTTACAAACAATTGTTTTACTTCAAACCTTCAGGATGAAGCCAAATTCATTTTGAGGTTTTTTGTCTATCAATGGCTTTGGAAAAGAACAAGCTCTTTTTCTCTTTGTGGATAAAGCAGCCTAAACACTATTGGAATTTATCTAAACAAAGGATTGGGCATTTTCATCATTCCACAATAAAATGGAATTTTTCTTAGAAAGGAGGCGCTTTTCTATTCAGTGTTCAATTTCTACTTGATTTTACCTTCTCCTACTGCCTGTCAATTACTTAGGACTAGAGAACACTTAGATTTAAGTGTAGAGCAGAGTTTATCCAAGGAGACAGAATCAGGGCACAGTTGCATATTACATTCATCTTTAAATTTCTGCTCTCTTGGCTGTCTGTGGCCTGTAACTATAGCTACATGTTCAAATATTGTTTTTTCATATCTCCCTCTCTTGGGGTATGTGGGTAAATGTCAAAGAACAAAATAGCTGGAATAAAAGTTTTGAGAAATCACTGCATGTTTTAAAAACCCATTCATTGTATGGGAGAGATGACAATTTTATGTAGAAATCTTATTTGGTGCCCAATAAAAATAAACATGTAGTTCTCTGTGGTATTTGGCCATCTCCTGTTTTTGATTCAGGGCAAAACAAGGTTAAATACATTGCAAGCACCATGACTGGAGTCAAGTTTACAGCAAAGAAAGCAAAAGGCTGATGAGGGTTGAGGTCAGCGGTTGTAACAAACAGAAAGAGTGGTGACCTCTAAAAATAATGCCTAGTTTTGGCTATATTGTGAAGTAGGTAAAGGTTGCCTTTAGTATCCCCTCTGCTTTGTCTATCCCATATACCTCCACTCTTATCCATTCAAAGCCCATTCTCCACATGACCAGATGGCAACTTGGTTCCATTGTTGAAGTATTGGCTGATGTGTGGGTAATTTTGGCTTAGTTCTATGTAGAGTCGACTACGGGCCCCCTTATAAAATTAAATAGAGGGGAAATGACTTTGGCCTAATAAGAATGAGGTAATGTGGGCATAGAGTTCCTTGATGGAAGTGGGGTGCCGAGTGACTTCAAGTTCCAAACGGCAGAATTTTAGGCATAGTAACCAGTTAGTAAAAGAACTATCTTTGAACCTTTTAAATAACAGAGTGTAGAGAGATGCCTCTATCCTACTTCTTCTTCAGGCACAGAGCAATAGATTACTATAGCTGAGAGAAAATATCACTTGGTTGGGACAACAATGGCCCTTGTACCCAGCCCCAAAACACTACATTTGATTTTCAAAATTCAGAGATTCAGAATCAGCTCAATATTTTTCGTATCTAGTTTCCAGGTGGAACAAGATTCCAAAGTGCTAGAATTTTCATAAGAAAACGGCTTTTACATGTATCCAACCCAATTCTGCAGATGCCAGAGATTTGGATGATAGTCCTGATAATCTTCATAAAAGCATCCATAGCTTGGGCTTCTTATCCTTTTGATTTTCAATCTCTAGCTCCTTTTAGTTTTCCATCTCTAGAACTTGTTAAGACAACAGTAGAGTGGAAAATGCTTTAAAATTATACTATTTACATTCCATGAACTTATTCTGTGCAAATCTTATTGGCCCATTTTGTAAAGAATTTTTTTTTTTTTGTAGAGGATATATATGGCTATATCATTAACACTGAAAAATATGAATTGGGAACAGCTGAAAGAAATAAGAAAAATAAAGTTTTGTTTTTATCTTATAGGGCACATAAATATTGAATTTCTCACAGGAGGCCTATAAAGTATCTTATAAGCAATAAATTCTTAATCTCCTGGAGAGACAGCATGTTATGTTGCAATGGGAATCTGAGAAAAGCTTTTACTTTAATTAGCTGGGTAATAGTGGGTAAGCATGGCAAATACTCTTGATTGTATACCCCAAGGCCACTGCTTCATTCTCCCAGGCTATAAGTTCCCCTGGCTAGTTAACTGTCCCACAGGTTGGCAAATCTCTGCTTCTAGGGAGGCTGGGTTGCTCCTCAGCTCCAGGGAGGAAGCATGATTCACCTAAGCCAATCACAGGACACTCCTCTCCTTTGCCCAGCAGTGGGGTTAGTGGTGGCCATGGGGTCTATTCTGGGCAATGAGATGGGAAGGCAGAAAAAAATGGGGAAAATTTTTCTTTGCTCTTAAAACAACAACAATAACAAAATATGAGATACGACCTTAACTAAGCAATCCAACCTAGCATCACAAAAAACAGGACAAAGTGACACCATGAGTCTCCTGATGTGATACAATGTGAAGTACATAATAGGTGTCCATGAAGTATTCTTGACAAAATGTATAACTTGAGTCTGCTCACAAAGTAACAAACAGACAAATCCAGCTTGTGGGATATTCTATAAGACAACTAGCCTAGACTCTCCAAAAATATCAATATCATAAAAGACATTTTTTTTAAAAAAAAGTAAAGCAGCTCTATTTGATTATAGGCTCCCAAGAAGGCATGATTCCTGATTGAATCCTGGATCAAAGGAGGGAAAACTGCTCTGAAGGACATTTTTGAGACAAATGAGGCAATTTGAATACAGACTATATTTTAGATAATATGTTTTAAAAAACTAATTACGTTTCCTGCATATATAATAGTAATGTGATTATGTAGAAGAATGTTCTTTTTCTTAGAGTTATGCTGAAGGATCTATGAACTCTGGAAATTGTTTTCAAATGATTCAGGATAATAAGAGGGGGAGAAAAATAAGTGCAGCTAGGACAAATCTACAGGCCAGTAGCAGCATCACCTGGAAGCTTATTAGAAATACAGTCTTTTAGGTTCCATCATGAAACCAGTGGATCGGAATGTGAATTTTTACAAAATTTCCAGGTGATTCAGATGCTCATTACTGTTTGAAAAGCACTTTTGTAGGACATGTATGTAGTGTGGCTGGACAGCCATATTGTTCTATGCCTACGGACAAATACATAAGCCTGGCCTATAAGCAGAAAGAGGAGAATGAAGCAGATGTGCTGAGAGGAACAGAGAGGCAAAATCATGGAACTCTAGACAAATACTGAGAATATTCCAGTTACTATTGCTGCATAACAAACAACCTCAGCTTAGTGGTGTGAAACAATAACAATCAACTGCTATTATGTCTCACAGTTCTCGAGTTTGACTCTGTTTAGCTGGGAGGTTCTTACTTGGAACTTTTTCATGAGGCTGCAGTCAGTTGATAGCCTTGGAATCATATCGGAGCCTTCTTCACTCACATGTTTAGGTACTGCCCTGGGAAGACAGATGAGGGCTGGAACAGCTGGGACACCTTCGGCTTTGCTCTCGAGCTCTACGTTGCCTTTCCATGTAGTCTCTTGAGCATAAGGGCAGTTGACTTCTTATTTGGAGTCTCAAGGCTCTAAAGTGGCAAATTCCAAGAAAGTGCCAGGCAGAAGCCATATCATCTTGTATGACCGAGCTGTGGAAGTCACCTAGCATCACTTCTGCCATGCTATATGACCTGCCCAGTATCAAGAGTAGGGGCATTGATTCTA
This sequence comes from Cabassous unicinctus, assembly GCA_029593785.1. NCBI lineage: Eukaryota > Metazoa > Chordata > Mammalia > Cingulata > Chlamyphoridae > Cabassous > Cabassous unicinctus. The sequence continues at coordinate 29,791 of JAQZBX010001099.1, read as the reverse complement.
CCTCTTGGTGGGGAGTAGCAAGCGTCAAGAAAAGCATGTGAGATGGGAAATATTTTCACTGCTAGTTTGAGAAAATGCAGTCTGCCACAGAGAATAACATCAATTCTGGACCATAAAGAGATGAGGCCTGTTGTACTTCCTTCCCTTGTATTTTGTTAGATACCCTGTATCTTTGCAGAAAACTTTTTTGTTTTTTGATTGTGGGCCAGATAAGAATGGGTTTTGGTTTTTTACAATCAAAACAGCCTTTATCAAGACATGAGTGTAAGTAATGATTTCAGACATTTCTTCTCTACATTTGACATCTGTCTTCAAAATGAACCCATTTCAATGCTTATTCTCACAGGCCACGATTATATTGCTGGGAAGGCACACACAATCTCGTTGACTGATAATTTAGAAAAAATAGGTGCAATGTGACTGCCAGGTTAATAGAACCACACATGCTACAGCAAGACAAGCATCAAGGCTGGCCAGGCTCAATGCTGGATACTCAGTAGCAATCACTGTTAACTGATTTTGCAGCTAACAAACTGCTGCTGCAAACCACTTGAACAGTTCTTCCCAGGTGTGGCTCGGGAGTAACATGCATCTAACATAGGAAATTTATTAAAATGCAGATTCCTGGACTCTATCAGAATCCCTAGTGTATGGAGCCCAGGAACCTGCATTTTAAAAGCTCCCCTTGTGAACCTCTTCCCTAAAGCTGTGCTTCTCAAACCTTAATGTAAGTCTGGGATTGGTCCTGAGAGTCTGCATTTTTAAGAGCTCCCAAGTGGTGCTGATAATGTGGGTCAGCAGATCACACTCTGAACAGTAGGAACTTAAGACCTCACAGTGTGGCCCCTGGACCAGCAGCAGCAGCACCTGGGAACTTGTTGGAAATGCAAGTCCTTAAGCCGGACTTGAGACCTACTGAATCAGAAAGTCGGGGGGTGGGGCCCAGAAGTTAACAAGCCTTCCAGGTTATTCTGATGCATGTTTACATTTGAGAATTACTACCCTGAGGAAACTTAGATTGGTGGAGCGCAGAGAGTCCCACTCGTAGGTAATCATCAGAATCACCTATGGTAAAAGAGGCTTCTTAGAAGTTTCTAGAACCACTCAGGAAATTCTAATTCTATAGGTCTGGGATGGGCCTCACCACATGGTTCTGAAAATCAACCATGGTACAGAACCACTGGTTTAGAGTGATAAGCAGGGCAGTGATCCGGAGGAAAGGCTGATGCATTCTGGGAGAAAAAATGCGGGAGGAAGAAGTAGGGGATCAGTGTGGTGGAGTCACAGTTCCTTAAGTGATTACTATGTGGCAAACCTTGGGCAGGAGGTTTTATATAATATCAATTAATTCTTCAAGCTGCCCTAGATGGCACGTACTATTACCTCTGCTTGATAAATCAAAGACTAAAAGATAATAAATGGTAAATAATTTGTCTGAAGTTACAGAGCTAGCAGTGGAAGGGAAAATAAAAACATGGTCTCTTTTACTTTAAATGGCTTTCCTTTATATGCTGTAATCAAAAAAGGATTGTGTAAGTTGCCTGAAAGGAACTCTGGAGACCAAGAGGGAGGCCACGATGAATTAAGGGTATATACATCAGTCTTCCCACCTAGACTTTGGCTTTCTTAAGAGAAGGATCCATGTGGTCATTTCTTCATTCATTTATTCACTCAACAAACTTTTATTGAGACTCGACAATGCTATTCTAGATGATAAAGATACAACAGTGGAAAAAAATGCCTTCAGGGAGGTGATGGTGTTATTTGTTTTTTTCTCAGTGCCTACTAAAATGGATGTCACAAAAAATAGATGCCCTATAATTATTGTCTTATGCATTATCTATGGATGGATAATCTAGTATTTACTTTAGAATTAGCCATAGCTGAACAATTGAGTCAATATAAAATTAACCAGGGCCTAATTACATAAGGATTTTATTTCTCTTCCTACTCTCTTTTATTGGGAGTGTGGATAATATTGATGATATTTAATAACATAATCAGCAGACTAAGAAAGGAAATATGTCAATTAGCAACCATGAGAAAAGACTTTTAGGGAGAAAGTTGAAATAAAGTCAACTGAATTTCTGTAATGAGTGTTGCGAATCAACTAAAGTATCATTGGTCTGAGCTTTTGTATTTTCTCTAGTTTTGTGGATGATAGATTGTTGAACATCTTTCAAATGTTTCTTACAACTTTACTTTCCTAAACACTATTTTCAGCAAATCTTTAGTTGCTCTTAGAGTGAAATCAGACATAGTGTTCAAGAACTTTTTAAATGAAGATATATTAAGAATCAAGGAAAAATAAATTTATTTAATATAGTTAACTTTTTAGGTCATCTGTGAAAGATTTCATTTGCCCTACTAATAGTATCCATATACTAGAGAAAGAACACTTCTGGTGACAAAAATTTACATGGTCAGTTAATATCTGTTGATGTGATCATTTATGATATTACGTTCTCCTCATTTGATAAAGACCATGGTAAGCCACTGATATTCCAGATTGATGTTTAAGTCTCACTCTCTACCTCCCAACTCTTTCCCTCAGGAAGGTCTTGAAAAAGAAATAGTGTTGCTATCATTCAGTCTCAAGAAGGATGAGAGACAAACTATTAGCCATCTAGGAATCATGGCAGGGTTTGCTTACATGTTGTATTAGTCAGCCAAAGAGGTGCTGATGCAAAACACCAGAAATCGACGGTTTTTATAAAGGGTATTTATTTGGGGTAGAAGCTTACAGTTACCAGGCCATAAAGCACAAGTTACCTCCTTCACTAAAGTTTATTGCCACGTGTTGGAGCAAGATGGCTGCCGACATCTATAAGGGTTCAGGCTTTCTGGGTTCCTCTCTTCCTGGGACTTGCCTCTCTGGGCTCAGGCTTGCTTCACTCCACACGGCTAGCTGTAGACTATCAGGCGAATGGCTCATCTCTTTTCCTGGGGCCTTCTCTCCTTCCTCACGACCAAGCTCCTCTGTGTGCTTACATCCCCGGGCTCCAGCATTAAAACTCCAACTAACTCCTCTGCTCTGCCCTGTAGTTTTATCCTACTGACGTGGCTCAATCAAAGCCCTAATCATACTTTAATCACACCCAGGGGAACAGACCAGTTTACAAGCATAATCCAATATCTACTTTTGGAATTCATAAATAATGCCAAACTGCTATACAAGTGATTGTTACCCAGCATTCTCCAAGAAGGTAGGTTATTTACAAAAATTTGAACATATAGCGTATTCCTTTGGGTGGGGGAGAATAAGAGTAGGAATGACATATGTGGTTATTTGATGTATATTATCTCCATTTTAGAGAGAAGGAAACACCAGATAAAATAAGTAATGTTCTCAAAGCCACTCAGCTAATAAGTGTCAGCCTAGGATTGCTTGACTCTTTACACAAGTTTGTCCTACAATAACTGAAGGAAGAATTCTTCAGAAAGAGAACTTGTTACATTTGAAGGAGATACATAAGGAGATTATGGTAGTTTCTATTCTTCAAAACTACAATAGATTCTAATATATCTGGAGTAACCCTTATGCCCCCATATTTCAGTCTCCTTCTCCCCCTGAAAGTAAAGGAAATGGTAAAGATCAGACATTTGCTTTGTTTTCTTTGATATTTGGGACTATAGAATGTAAAGCTTGTTCTTACCAAGATCATCCTCTAGGAGAAAACTTCCCTGACTGCCCCTCTGTGCTCCCACCATGCTTTGTTCATACGGCTTGCAGATGGGACTCTGTAGCTTTCTGAGAGCAGGATGGTGCTGTCTTTATCCCTGTATCCCTGGCTGTTTGAGGGGAATGAATCAAGTTTGTTTTACAGGTGTGCTTTAATTATTAACAAGCTCAATCTCCTAGAGGCAGACTGGCAAATTTTTCAGCAAAATCTACTGCATACCTAGTATGTGCCAGGCAGTGCACCAGGCACTGGAGATAAAATGACAAATTCAAAAAAGGCAGTGCATCCCAGGGGCACCGCTCACACTGCAGTCCCCACGCATGGTGCAGCCCGGCTCTGTGCAGCACAGCCTGCATGGCTCTAAGTGGGGGCCCTGGTGTGCCCTCGGCTCCTACAGCCACCAATCATTTGATTTTATGTATCAAAATAAATAATTGTGCTAAGTCGAGGCATGCAACTTGTAGGCTAAACAGGCAGTTGACATTACCCCATCTCATCTATAGATTCAGAACTATGTGACTTTACAAACTGCAGTAGAAAGTTTAGTGGGGGGATGGAGAAGGACAAGAGGACCAAAACATTGTCACTTCAGACAGGATAATGGCATAATAAAGCACAGTTTTTCTTCCTTCTCCACGCTGTTCTAGAAGAGGGAGCAGGGACAACCTGCTCAGACCCCAGGATCAAAGCAGTGGGAGCCAAATGTCACAGAGACCTGTGCACCTACTCTTCCTTCTCCTTTGTTTGCTGTTCTTCTCGATAATCTTCTGAAAAAACATCTTAAATAACATCGTAGGAAGTTTCTAGTGGACCCACATACTTGTGCTTTCAAAACAACATTTTATCTCCCTGACTCATGGGCAGAGTGGAGGAAAAAACAAAACAAAACAAAACCACACACAGGAAGACAAACCCCTACACATTCAAACTAACCCACAAGGAAAAACTGCATTGGAAATGATACTGCTATTTACAATCTCTCATACATCTTTTTTCACAGAAAAATGCAGATTTGGAAATAAAGTGGGAAAAAATGCCAGAAAACTCTGGCAAGGGTCTGACCACTGCCTGCTTAGGAATGGCTGAGGAGGGAGAGAAGAAATGTGTTTGCAATTAGGGCTGCCCAGAGAAGGTCCGATTACATCTGTGCACAGCCAAGCTGAAGAGATTTCCAGAGTGAACTTGTCGTGTGAGCCTAAGTGGATAAAAGGCAGCTTTGGCTGGAGCCATATGAGGGAATAAACGGGGCCTCCCACCTTCCACTCTCGCGTTACCCTTTCCTGGGCTCACTCAGACCTCCTGAATGAAGAGGAACAAAATCACCATCATTTTAGGCTCTCTTATGTTTAGCTCCCAAGGTTTTCATGCATTTTTCAGCAATGACAAAAAACAAGTAAAACGAGTGTTTTGAAGTGTTTTCCATCATGGTTGTAACTTACAGAATGACCAGCAGATGTTAAAGAGATCCCGGCAAGGCTCAGAAGCAGCTAAAAGTTCACCATCACAACTCTCTGCCTCACGATGCAGTAACCATGGTTTTCTTCCAGGGTCCCGGTCTAAAGAAAAAGATCTCATAACCCTGACTTGGAACTCACCCACCACTGACACTTTTCAATCCCATGTTGACCTAGTGGGGCAATTAGCTTAGCCTACTCTCAAGGCAAAGCAAGGCATTCTCTCTAGAGAACGAAAAGCTACTAAGGTTTCTCTCCCTTGCCATAATTTTCTAACCCAAATATGCTCTACTAGGCCTGCTTCCACACCTTTAATTAAAGAGCAAAAATGCAAAACAGTACCTTGAGTTTTCTCATTGTGCTGTCCGATTTCCTGTTGGGTTTGCTTTCATTGCATGTGTGTGAGTCTCTGTGTATTTTGTCCCACATAGGATTGGTTCTGTGTCCTTCTTGAGACAGAAGAGATGGTCTCACAGTCATTCAGAAATTGACCCTTTCCATCCATTTCCCTGACCATCTCTTTGCTTGTAGACTTTTCAAATGAGTCTGTATTATTGCCTTTTAAATCACTTATACATGTTGTAATACTACTTTGTATGATATCTTTACTTAGAGGTCCCTAGAAAGACTTTTCAAAAGCATCATTTCATATTCATGCATATATCCCACCCCTCTACTACCACCCCCACCCCAACAGAAAGATGAAGAAATTAAGATAGCAATTTAACAAAAATCAACATTTCTCTAATACTCTACCTTTTATTGCCTATTTATCAGAGCTGATTCTTTACTGAGCAGAACCAAGTTCAGTTATCTGCATTGTTTCTACATCCAAGCATTTTTTTACTACATTTTTCAACCAGAAGATCGTTTTTTTCTGAATGACATATTTAATGGGGTTCCCATATAATGCAGAGCCCAAACCGGGATATTTGAGAGTAAGGAGACACTACTGTATTTACAATTATACTGGGACAGTAGCTTTAAACTAGTACTGTGTGTTCTCCTTACTCTTGAGTGTCTTGTCTGAGTTTATGGATCCAGGGTTAACAGGGTTCCCTGGATGGCAAAACTATTTTTGCCCAGCCCTTCCATCCTCCCTCCTCCCTATCTGGCTTGGGTTATACAGAGCCTGCCCAAACCTGCAATATGGTCATGATAGGGATGGGTCCCAGGACTTGGGACCTGACCTCTGTATTTGTTTGGTGTACTCTCAAGGATTTCATGATTATCTGGAGAAGGTAGCGTGGACAGTCTAAAGAAAATATTGAGAGGTGGTGTTAAGGAAACCTGCTACATTAAAACCTGAAAAGGGGTCATTTCAGACTAAAGGGATAACAAAAGCCCTTTTTATCAACTACCTTTGGGTCTCTCTGGAGCCTCTTCTAGGAGTCTACCTTGACGGAAAAACTAAGGACTATGCTTTTTGGCTGGGGACTAAACCAGGCTACCTGGCCTCCTGACAAGTTACTCTAGGCCTTTAATTTCTGGTCACTGGCTCTCAGGTCCTGTGGGACTCTGCTGGCTCAGATGCTATGGCTTTGCTGCTCCCTGGACTATTGGCCTCCACATCCTTTTTATTTGACATGCAACACAAACCTTCTCCCAACTCAACCAAAATGTGCTAATTTCTCTCTGAAAATCTGCTTTCTGAATGTAATTTTCTTTGAGACTAGTTTCATTCTCATACAAATTCAGTATTCTACCAGTGTTGATCTTACTGGATTTCAGATAAAAATATTTTTCCCAAAGTTATGATTAAACCACTCTGGGTTTAAAAATTTTCTTCCTTATATATGGATGGGAACATTTTGGATCAATCTTTTTTTTCTTTTTTCTTTTTTTTTTCAGTAGATCAAAATTAATCTTGTGGCCATCATTTAAACATTGTCATATTTTCTCAGATGGAATGGGCTCAACACCTAATATCTTGATTTTGGCAGACTGTTTTTGCTGATGGAGTGAGAATTGTCAGTTGTCACACTAAAGGATGGGGGCTTAGTGTGTCCCTCTGTATTTTGAGTGACATTAAAGCAAAGGCAGTCAGTAATAAATGAAGAATACTGCCTCTAACTGCCTCTTGTTGACAATTTTCAGAGACTGAGTAAATATTTGCATGGCATAACTATATGCCTGAACAGTGCCTGAGAGCTCAATGAAGAGCAACTCAACTCTCCCCCTTCTTTTCTCTCCCTTCCTTTCTACTTAGCATTAAGCTCAATAACACTGTAATGCAAAGATACAGTATCTTTCCTCTAATGACTCATTAGTACCTATTTTTAAATGTAAGTACATTTATATAAAATGATAATACCATGGTGTGCCTGGGCTTTTCACATCATTACTTCCTTTTCCCTTGCCATGTAGCAGTGCATTATTTCTAATGGGGATTCAAAATTCAGAATGTTATCAATTCAATTGCCAGAGGTAGCCCTGGGTCTGTGATTCAGCTCTTGAGCAGCAGTGGTAAAGAAGGCAGAACAAGGAAGTCTTCTGGAATGCTAGCAGAAGTGTGATCAAATGTGGTAGGTCCAACCCTCTTTGATGTTATGCATCATTGCTTCTTGTAGCGACACATCATTTAGCTGACATTGTTGGGGAATGAAGTATTCCACATAACCACGTTTTCCAGATATCTGGAGCTGACTCTTTTTTCATGCAAACACTTATATTTTAAGAGTTAAGAGTTTGGATGAAAGTCTTTCTAAAATATACAACAGCAAAAAGTATATGGATAGATTCTTTTTGATCCAGGGATATTTAACCGTGCTGCCAAACCTAGAGAAGGGAGGTTTGTTTTTAAAATTTGTATTACTTATAATTTATATCCTACTTAACTCCCAAAAAGAATGCAAGGTAAAATACAATAAAAATGCACACAATATGGCAGGTTAAGCTCTCTGACAAGTGTCTGGAGTATATATATTAATTTTATATTGAAGCCAGATGCATATACTTTCAATATCAGGCAGCAACAGGGACACCTTGTTTTGAATACCCAAAAAGTTGTTTTATAGTCTCCCTCAGTTGGAGTTCTATATTGCATCAACATGGACGTGGCCTCAGAGAGAAGTTTGCTGAAACCATTTACACCTTATTCTATTTGGAACGCAGGTGTCAGCCAAAGCCAACACCCTCCCCGCGAGGTCACATGCCCAGATTTCTATGTCTTTTGCCACTGACAGGGCCTCCAGTCTACTTCAACCTTCTCCCCAACTCATATGTCTTCCTCACTGTCTTCAAAGCCCTATATGCTATGCTTTCTTCCTCGAATCTCATCCTCTGGCCCCACCTACTCCTTAACCAGACCCTTCTTTGCCCTGTTTCATTTTAGGTGAACACCTATACTTCCTCAATCCTTTCTTCCACCTAGAAGCTGTACAACTGAGTCCATTCCTGCTCTGAATAAGTAAGAGAACTGAAACAAGTTATTTGAAAACACTTGATTTAGCTTACTGGATTAGTCAAGTCAATGGGTCAGAATACACAGGGGAAAGCAAAGTATTTGTGCTGTTAATGAGTTTTAAAGATCATTTATTTTGTCAAGAAAAAGTTAATTGCTGATGACTCTAATTATCTGAGAAAGAAGGTGAGTGCTACAGATTTGCAAAATGATAAAAGCACTTGACCATGACTACTTGTTATCAGAAACTATGCAAACCCTGAAAACAATAACAGCAACAACAACAAAATATGAAAGATGGAGGCTCATCCGTGGGCAGCTGACACCAAAAGGGAATTATTTATTCACAGTTGCTCACTCTCTCTCTTATAATCTGTATTGGTTTGGTTCCCTTTATGTGGGCCGCTCTCCTGTTTGTCTCAGAGTGACTCTAAAATTAAATTTTCTAGTTAGGTTATGACTATTTAATGCTTATTACTAAGAACAACAACATGCTTTAGAATTGGCCCAAACGTAAAGCCACATATACTTTTGGGGAAAGTGTTTAGCATGACAAATTTAGTGTCAAGAAAATTTTCAAGCTTGAGTGTATAACCTTGGGAAATTCCACCAGGATTATGAAGCCTTTCAGAGTTCCATGTCATCTTTCTCCTGGGGCCTCTCTTCTTTTTGTGGGGGTAGAAGCAGCTCCCAGCTCAGTGCTTATGTCTTGACTAATCAAAAACACTTTAGGGAAATAATTGTGTTACTCTTCAGGAAAAGACTGGAGACTCTTGATGGAGCTATTTACATACTCAATCCCTTATTACTTACACACTCTCCATAATGACTAGCTAAAAAGTAAGGCATTTTTAAATAAATCAGAATAGAGCATATATGGGGGGAGGGATTTGTATAGTGGGGGGAGTAGCAGGAAGTGAGGTTAGCCTCTACACTTCGATACTTCTAATATTCATTAGATTAAATCAGTGAAATCATATTACAATTTCCCCCAGAATGATGATTTTAGACCTATTAACACAGCTGATGTAATTGCTTGCCTAAGCCTTCTTACACTAGGTTATCTTCTCAGAATCATTTGATTAGGTACTAGTCCTATGATTGATGGCTGGATGCAACCAATATTAACTGAATATGGTGCACTCTATTAGGTATAGGGCTTACAAAGATGAAAAGAAATAGGTCTTATTCTCAAGGTGCCTACAGTCTAGTAAGAAAGTATATGGCAAGTAAACATTAAAACACAGGATGATAATTACTAGGTTTGCAAGACCCCAGACAATTTCCCTCTTCTCTCCGAATTCTGAAATAGATAAAAGGGGTCAAATAAGACCAAAACATAGGCTTTCTTGCTGGTAATGTTGGATTGGAGAATGTGGCTTGCACCTAAGGCCAAAATTAGGTTTATACTTCTTCCCCCTGAAATGACCTTGTCTGGTAGTAGGCAGCTGTTCTGATGAGCTCATACAAGGTGGCAGGAAGCCGAGAGGAGAAAGGTTGTTTGTGGGCAGCCAGGTCCAGAGAGTTTCACAGAGGCCAGGTTCCTCAGCAGTATAACCACCAATCAGATAAGTCATTCTTCTCCTCATGGGAATAGAAAGGAGGATAGGGTTCCTCTAGCACTACACCCTCCAGGTGTTTATTCCCCCCTTTAAGTTGAAAAGTCTGCCTTTTGGGTGGTATGCGTGTAACCCTCTACTTATCAAGAGGGAAGGAGGGGCAAAGGACAGGGAGCCGGCAAATGGAAATACAGATGAAGAATTCTCGAAAGTGAAAGTGTCCTCCTCCTGAAGCTCGTGGGGCATTGAGAGAGATGTGGGCTGAAGCATTTTCTGAATAGGAACCTATATAAATCCTTAGTTCCCAGTTGTATGTCAAACAGGAGGCATTTGTTTGTCTACACCCTCAGTGGATGTTACTCTGCATCTGTACCCTCAAATAAAGGAAGCATGCCTGCTATTATTATACCAGTGACTACAGGAGCTGATCACGCATTTACACACACACAGTGTGATGCCTAACTCCTTTGTGGGGAACCCACATGATCCTTTTGTGAAAACCGTGTAAGGAATTTTCTTCTAAAGAATGAAATCCTTTATGTGTAATTTTAGATTGAAATGCGGTAATTTATCTGCAAAAGACTTTTGCATATATGATAGCGGCTGCTCCAAAATAAGAAACAGATGTGTAGGGCTCCATTGAAACACAAATACGTACCAGGCATTCTTTAAATATGAAAATTTGCCATTATAAGAGATGTGTCAGGAATTTAGCCTTTTATGTCTGTCTAGTTTTATTTAGTCATGAGTAAAATATGCTAGAGAAAGCCCTTAATGAATGCCTCAGCTCAAGTTTGGAAGGTAGCAGTCCAGATTGTCTTTTGGAAAATGCCAAATGTGAACTCAAGCAAGTACAGGTCAGAAACAAACGATGACAGCAAAATATTAAGTAAAGTTCTGCTCCAGATATCCATGCCCAATTCTGACTCTCTACTCCTTGACCATTGAAATGCTTAACAGTGTTGGGAACCTGGGCTGCTAAAGTGCTGAAGTCTTCAAGCACTTTATTCACAACCTAAACTAGTTCATTGGCAGGAACAAGCTTAACTTGTATCAGAATCAGACCTCAAAACATAGACTAATCTTAGAAACAGGGTTTTTAGAAATGTTTAATACAAATCTATTCATTGTCCTAGAAATAAGACTTTAGAACACTTGGTCCTTATAAAACTAAGTTTCTTTAATTTGCCTCTTCCAAAATTGTGTATGTATCAGTAGATCCACATTCGAACACATGCATATTTAGGAAATACGAAAACCTCATTATATTTTATTGAAACAACTGTTCAGTTTGCACAAATGTGCACTTGATTTAGTACTTTTCAAAATGAATTGAGAAAGCACAATTTTTGGAAGGAGTCAGCAAAACTTTGTTTGCTCAAAATACTTGTAACAGGCATTTTACTTCCTCATTAAAATATTTCTCTCCTTAATCCTGTTTAGTGAAATGATCTGCTATATTACCTGCCTTGAAAGACCCAAGGAGAAACAAATACATTAGAATTTTTTCTTTGTTTATGTAAGAAAGAAATATCAGTGTCACCTCTACTAAAAATTACCTCCAAAATAAGGAAAAGTTTGAGATGGTGCACTTGCAGAACTGATTGTTTACTATATTTTACGAAGTTTTCAGACTGCTCCAGCCTCCTCAAGTTTAGCAGTAATGCTATTAGATGATAACCTATTTTCTTAACCTATTTTCTTTAACCTTTGTGTGACCTAAAAGTATTTTGTTTGTTTGTTTTTGGTCTATTGTTTTTCCTTTTTCTGCCTGCCTTCTACCTTGCGCAGTCAAGGACAACTTTAAAGCAATTCTCTGATACTAGGCTTTACCGCATGGTGATTCATTCTATTACACAAAACACCATTTGTTTGTAAACATTCTCCCCCAAAACAAAGGCAAAAGGAGTCATTAAAAATTTTCCCATAGTTTCCTTAGCAGGGAAATATTTGGAAGAAGGGAAATGTGCATCCTTACATGCAGTGACATATTTTCTGTTGGTTATTTATAATTCACATTTCTCCCCATGCACTACAGGTAGAAGTCACTTTTAAAAATAGAGGCTGTAACTTTTAAAACTGAAATTAATAGACAGAAATCTCTGCAAATAAATTAGGACAGACACGTCATTTCTTTTTGTTCACATTCTCTCTGCATGACCTTCTTTCTTTTTAATCAGTGATCCAGGATACTCTCCACAAGTCTTTCATTCTTTCAAAGCTTATTATTTATAACACTATAAACAGATCCACTTTAAAATGCAATGATAGCACATACAAAATCTACATATGGGTTAGATGAATGAGTCCAAAGAACATGTTCAAAGATAAGTTAAATTAAAGGCCTACACATATCCATATTTGCTGAGTTTTAGGTTAGTATGTTGAAAAATGGAGCACTTATAAACACTGAAAATAACACAAAGCTGTAGCCAGACTGAGTTTTGGACATGGATAATCAGAACAATCTGTAAAGGCTTCCCGTCTGTGGCTAATGGGATGTTTCTCCCAGTTTTGTCACCATGGCAAATACTTTATAATACACAAACATTTGTAGTGCTAAAAAATCCACCCACTCTTGTTGAAAGATGGCCAGGTTTTGTAAAATTACATTCCAGCTAGTGCTACCCTGCTGATTTTTAAGGTAAGTTCTTTCTGTTTGCCATTCATGTGCTTAACAAAGGACCAAAGATTGTATATATAGTTTGTAAACATATATTGCCCGTTCATAGTTCAAGTACCTTGTAAAGAAATAAATACATGTCAGTAGATTTTTTGTGATAGTCAAATTTGGGGTGGGGGAAGGTTGATTTGCAGTGTGTGTGGGGAGATCTGTGGGTCTTTAATCCTCCCCGCAAATACCATCATTCTAAACATACAATCTAAGTTAAAAAACACATTCGTAGGAAAAAAATGCAGCTTCAGGGCAAGCCCCTGGTCCTCTCGACAATCAGATTGCTGTCCCTAAGCTTCTATGGAGAAATTGGGGCATGTATCTTTATAACACATGCCACTAGAGCCGGTATCTGATTGAAGTTGTAGCTTATTCCAACTTTCTATGTAGCCTCTGGAAGCAGGGCCAGGTGTGCCACATGCATGGGCAAAGGATATACTGGGTTCCTCTCCGACCCGCCCTCTCCTTTGCCAAGATGGAAAAGCATAGGATGTACTCCAATTCATTCCTTTACTTGCAGGGAGGGAGAAAGAAAGCTTGGTAACGCTGCATTGCTGAGCCAAAACTGTCGCGCAGTAATGCCAAAAAGATTCAGAATACATGTGACTGGGGGAAAAAATGTAGGCAAAACAGTCTTTCCCACAAGTGGGTGGAAGAGGACGACTCGCAGTTTTAAAAGCATAACATAGGTGTATAGTGCCAGAAAGGTCCAGTCCAAATATTTACATGCAGTAGTGATATATGAAGAAAAACTTAACAGAATGACTGAGGAAAAAAGAGAACGAGAGTGTTGCTGGAAGCTCTAGGCACAACAACGGATTTGTTGGCGACCTGTTTGAGTTTTACAAGCCTGTTTACTCTGTTAGCCCAGCATCATCCTGCTACATCATATGGTCTTTTCCAGAATCTCAGAGCCATCAGGCAGGAAGGGAGGAGACAAGGGCACCAATACATCACAAATACGATTGCCTCCTTGAGGAGAGAAACCCTCATAATAATTGCTTTTAATTTTAACCATTATTAACTTTCAATAGAACATGAACAGTTATTGCTATAATTTGGCTTTGCATTGCAAATACAAAAGATGTGGCAATTCAAAGTAGCAATAATTTACTCTAGTTTTACCTTGGAAAGTATTTGGATGCTAATTCAGAATTTGCATGATTTGATCAGTGCTACTGCATAAGACAGTGGGATATATAAGAGTATCAAGCAACCTTGCAATCAAATTTTTCCTGTATAAAATGCTCTGTGCAATATATCAACCCCCAAATAGGTTTGAGTGGAAGCTGTAGCTTTTTACAAAAGAAGGTTTTTGATTTCACACTTAACGGGTGAAGTTTTAGACCAAAATTTATTAGCATAATGAAGACTTCTTAGAAGATTCAGGATTTTATATTCCTTTCAGGAAAAGATATTATAGTAAAACAGGAAGTAAGTCTGGGTAAATAGCAACGATTATGCTGTGAGTTTAAATATTCATTTTATTGCCCAGTGCAAAAAAAAAAAATCCATGTTCTTGATATTTCTAATAAATTAAATATATACTGAAACCAGATTCTATGCATGCAACATCTGGTGATTTAAGTGGCCCCTTTGAATAGCAATTTTAACAACTCCCAAACACAGATAGAAATATTACCTTCTATTTTGTTTAAAGTTCATTTCCTGTCTCTGGGATATTCACTGACCTTTCAATGTTGGCCATTTTGCTTTTTACTTTTTCCGGTGAGACTTATTCCAGTTCTCATCGACTTCATTCCATTCCTGACCTCTTTTCCCCTCAAGAAAATTAAATGCAGCCCAAAACATGTTGGACTCCAATTAGTTCTACAGCTCTTCTTACCTCCCTACTACTACATTCTTTAGTTTGTTTCAAGTCAGTTGGTTGCCCATACACATTCAATCTCCACAAACACCTACATTCACATATAAAACAAACCTTATATTAAATGGATTGATTTTTCCACATTTTCTATTTACGAAATTTGAAATCCCCTTAAGCTTATATCAGAAAATTCTTGGTAACCCTTAATTATGTTTTATTCAATATCATTCAGTTCCTGGAAGCAATATTTGTTCCTAGGGATATTTTTCTATCATATTTTTATTAAAATCCACAATAGACTGTATCTTTTTTATAGATAAGTGCATTAAAGAAGAATAATGTAAATAAAAGGGATATTTTTATGGGATATGCCCCGGGATCATACACTGAGTGACTATAAATAAGCCAAATATGATTCTGTTTTACCTAAAGTGCTGAAGAGCACAGAGCATTCTTCTCTGTGTGATGAGATAATTTGTAATCTTCTCTTTTTCCTTAGGGCAACTAAGTGCATGTGTAAGCTTGTTTGTGCTTCTAGGAATGTCTTTAATATTTCCCTGAACTCTGCCACAACATTTTCAGTAAAAAATGGCTCTGCAGTTTGTTTCATCATGCTAATTGAAATGAATTATTGTACCGTGCAGAAAAAGCCTTCTTCTCTTCTAAATTAGACTTTGCAGATATCTCTGATTTACCTGCAATTGGATTACAAGAGCAAAATGATGCTTCAGAATTATCTAGTTAGAAGAAGAATATGCATCTTAGCAAAAAATGAAGTGAATGACAGAAAGCTTAAGAAAATGGTATAAGTACATTCTTATATTTAGACAAATCAATTAGGTATTAATTTGAAACAGTTGTATGATTCATATTTTCAGCACTGTGTGACATAAAGTAGTAGCTTATTAAGTTAAGATATGCCCCTCATCTATTCTACATTTATGAATCTCTGATCAAGGAATGTGTTTTCCTTCTTCCTTATATTTTTCTTGTGATGTGTGTGACTCTGAAAAAAAAAAATGAGTCTGTGCAGTTCTGTGGTTTGCATGGTGCTACTGCTCTATTATGATGCCTAACAAATTAAATACATAAAATTGCCTTCTGGATTTCTCAGTCTGCAATTAGGGCAAACAAACACGGCCCTTGCCCAAGTCCTTACCCTTTTTCCAGACTTGCCTTTATCCAAGTAGTTCCTACTCCTAGTTGTTCCAAATCTCACCCAGATTCTCTTAGCCCCAAGTATCTCCTTCAGACTTTCTTGGGCCCTGTGTTTAGACTGCATTACCACAGACTTAAAAAACAAAACAAAACAAAACACATGCAAACAAAAAAGCAAAACAAAACTCTGGATGGACTCTACTCTAAAAAGTTGGAAATGTTGGGAGGCAAATTTTGATACTTGTGAGTATTTCTTCTCTACCCCTTACTTGTGGGCTGCCTGCTAACATTCTGTACAGGTAGTCACCCTGCTTTCAGCATGCCTGGAAAACCTCCTCCCAGGCTCCTCCTTTCCTCTCCACATTCCACTCATACTAGTGCTTCCTTCACATCCCAGTAGAAGACTCATCTCAGCCTCACCCATCTAATGGCAGCTGCTCTGGTGACTCTAACACGTCACCATCCATAATATCCGGGAGGAGTGTTTTCAAACTGTGGTCTCACTGCTTTAATGGTCTTGAAAATAATTTTGTAGGTCCCAATCTACTTTGTAATTTTATTTTCAGATGAAATAGAATTAGTCTAGAAAATATCACAGAAGGTAGAGATAAGAATTGTTCTGTGAAAGTTTTGTTTCAAATTTACAAACATTTAGGCCCATATTCACACATATATTACCTGCATTCATGATATAAAATGTATTTTTTACTGTGTGTTAAGATCAAAAAAAGTTTTGAAAGCCACTGTCCTAGACCCTTACTATTCAGAGTATGGCCCATGGATCAATAGGATTGGCCTCATTGGGAGATTTTAGGAATGTAGAATTTCAGGTTCTACTCCAAATCTGCTGAACCAGAATCTTCATTTTAGCAGTCTCCGGGGTGATTTGTGTGTACATTAACGGCCCTAGAGGTCAGCTTCAGTGAGTCTACAAGAGGATAAAACACAACCTCTGCATTTCACTGAGAGCTGGAAATGAGTGCGATGACATACCACCTTTGGAAATTTTGGATAGAGATCTGGCACTACAGGTGTTTTTCCTTGCCTGCTTCAAGAGGCAATGCTGTGACCTTGCCAGAGTCGATGGAGCATAGCTGCTGCGGAAACGATGACAGAGTTTACGTCAGCAAGTTCTTTATTCTTTTGGGGGTTTTGTAGAGTTTTCAATGGGCAGCCAAGGTGCAGTGTTTTTTGTTTTCCCTTTTAGTTTCTATAAAACAGTGATGCCTGGGGAGGGAGTTTAGCCCACAGTATTTCTGGCTTTAATAGAGGTGAGTGAAGGCTGGCTGTCCCCTGCCCGCTCAATGCTACTGTCACATAGAATGATGTTCTTTTCCTCTTTTTCCAAAAGAACACATATGGGGAAAAATAGAAGAACAATGTGTCCTTGCTCATTGAGATTAGAATCCTGTATGATATGTCCACGATTCCTAAGTGCTCTCATATTCTGTGAGCCTCATCATTCTTTGAGATTAATAAAATTATTGAATGAATATTATTTTTGTAGCATCTATGCTTGCATCTCAAATATAACACAAGTGATGGAAATTCAGAATAAGTAGGACTTTCCAAGATTCTGAACCCTAGTCTTTTTATAGCAGGAAAGCTGGGGAAAGTTGGAGGAAGAGGGCAGGGAAAGGGCGTTTTGGAACAACAGTATTCTAGCTCACATTCATTTTACCAACTCCTAAGCATTGTTCTTGAAGTAAGGCTAATTAATGTAATTAACACATTTCAGGCAAAATAACCCACCCAAATATTAACAAAATGTTTCTCATAAGAAAAACACAAAACGTAGCTCAGATATTTTATTTCTGCATGAGAAGGCAATATTATGAAGGAAGGTGAAATCCTTTAATTACACAATTTAAAAGCCAGACTAAATTGAGATGCTTGATAATTCTACCTACAAGAAACCACATTCTTACTCAAGAGTTTGAAAAAAAGAATACACCCCATACAGACAGATGTTTTACAATGAATTAAGATCAACTCATCACACCAAAATATTACTCTCAGATAACCACATTAAGATACACTTGATTCACAACAAGTTATAGCTTCCATGATTTAAATTAAAGGCCTGCCTTGGTAGTTGCCTCAGCTAGATGTTAAAGAAGTTCTGATTTTTTTTTTTTTTCATTCTAGATCCTTTCTTCTAGTATATAAATTTAATAGTTAGAAAAGAAAGCAGGTGTCAAGAGGAGGATGACGTGGAACTGGACACTGAGGGAGTCTTCTGAGTCCAAGCATTTGAGAATTGCATGTGCCTCCATACCTAGTAAGAAACTCTGTGGGTTACTGGAAGGAACACTGGCCTCTGAATCACCAACTTTGGTTTCCGTACCTGACTTTGCAGCAATTAGCAGGGTGATCCTGGGCTAGTTTGTTTCCATTCTGGGCCCTAGTCTCTTCATCTTCAAAAGGCAAAGGTTGGAGCCACTAATGAATAGTCCCTAAATTTTCTTTCCACCTCTGATATTCTGTTATTTTAGGATTCTGCATTGTTCAGAATAATGTAAAAAATATAGAATTTTAGCATTTGAAAATCATCCAGGACTCTAAACCCTTCAGCAATATCTGGGCCAAGTGATCCTCCGACCTGGGCTGGAAGACATCCAGCACTCAACTCACACACTGATTACCAGCCGGTTAATGAAGAGATCGCCTGTCCTGCAAAGCCCTACCCGATGGAGGCCCACAGTTAATTCCTGGACCCCCAATTAGCATTTCCAAAGACTTCCCATGGATTTATTAATTATAAAATAAACATCTTGGGTATCTACATGCAAGGCCTCCCCCCTCACCCCCCCAGCAAAAGCCACCTGGGGCTATTTAAACCTCTAGGTGCTGTTCCCATCCCCCCACTTTAAATAGATGTGTTAAATGGCTTTAGGCTTTAAACCTGTAACTGGCTGGCAGAATTAACAAATTTCCAACTAGTCTCAATGAGGGTTTAAGGACCTTTTTAAAAGGTCCCCACAGGATCAAAGCCCCCTGTCAATTAGAGGTGGAGTGGGCAACACCATCCCAGTATCCTCAGGATTGGGGAATGAACTATGGACTAAAGTAGACTTACTGGTATTCTACTATAGACTTATTGTGATTCTAGCAATGGAAGAAACTATGTCATTCATATGGAGGCAGTGGCCACTACAGGTTTTGAGGGCAGGGAGAGGGAAATACAGGTGAAATATGGGGGCATTTTGGGGAATTGGGAATTTTCCTGAATGACATTACAATGACATATTCCGGCCATTACGTATCTTGCCATAACCTACAAAATTGTGTGGGAGAGAGTGTAAACTATAATGTAAACTATAATCCATGCTTAGTGGCAATGCTCTAAAATGTTTTCATCAATTGTAATGAATGTACCACACTAATGAAAGATGTTGTTAATGTGGGAAAATGTGGGGCGTGTAGGAAGCGGGGCATATGAGAATCCCCTATATTTTTTATGTAACATTTATGCAATCTAAATACCTTTTAAAACATATATATATATTTAAAATTTTTTAAAAAAATTAAACATGGAGCTTAATTCTCTTTTCACCTGTGGTGATGGTGATTATTTCTATTTTTCAGCAGATTTTCTCATGCCTTCCTCACCCTAAACTCACATATTACAGCTTAAGGTGGAATTTATGAGACCCTACTTGATTTAAAGCCTGCATCATCATAAATTAATGACATAATTATGATACTACTTGGGGAATCACTGTGGATTTATTTGGATAGAAAAATATTTTAAGTGTCTTGTCTTTTCCTAATATTTTTATATTAGGAAATCTTTCCTAAAGATTTTCCTAATAGGTTACTCTTTAAAAACTGTCAGTATTTATTGTCTCTTTTGCTCAAGACCCTGTGCTAGGCTCTGTTGTACATATTATGATCTCTGGATATACAATAAATAGTTGACAATGACGAATGAGGATGAGTCCATGAAATACTCAGTGGCATCTTCAAGCACCAAACATTACTCTTTTATAATGTTGAAACATTAATTCAAATTCAAGGACAACCGGTTGTACCAGAATTTTATAGCCCATTTTAAGAACTGCAGATTATTCACCAAGATAATTATGTGCTACCAAAGGAGCTCACAAGCAGGCATAATATAACGGGACTCGATGTACCTACTGTGTAATTTATAAACTGTCAAAAAAGATTACAAACAAAATCTTCTGCTTACTAACACAAAAGAGAGTGAGCTGAGAAAGCAAAAGTCCAGGTTTCTGGCAGTACTGGAGTATGGGAAAATAACGGAAATTAAAATGTTTCCCTCATCCCCATCTTAAACACACCTATTTCCACCACAACTCTGGGCAGTACAAGAGAAAGGGGAATCAGGAAATAAGAAGAAAGAGAGAGGAGTCTAAGAGGATAAGAATGCAGAAGCCTGGGGAATGGGGAAGGGGAGAGGGTATGAATCTTAAAGAGCAGAAACCAAAGTATTTGTTTAAGAGAAAGAGGGAAAGAATGTAGCATTTCCTCTCCCTTGCTGTATCCCAATCCCCTTACCCACCCCAGGTTTACACCTCTACCCAGGGAAGTACGAAACACCTGTGGTGAGAAAACTGCTGGGTTAAATGAAACTTGAGCTTAGAAAGAACAATTTTTCTGGTACGTCCTTTCTTTTCTTGATGTTAAACATGGGGAGGATATTTATCAATTCCTTAAAAATAGTTGTGGTATTGATTATAAATGTAAGTCGTTTTGCTTATTCACTAATAGTTTCCACTTAGAAATGTGGTCAAAGTGCATTTGACTATATACTAAAATATTTATCATTAAAAAATATTCCAAGCATATCAAAAAGCAGAGGAAATAATATAATGGACACCGTTATGTCCATCAGTAAATCTTAAAAAATGTTGGTAGTTTGTCTTATTTGCTTCAGATCTCCTTCCATTTTCCCCACAGCCCAAGGTTAGCACTCTCCTGAAGCAGATGCGGGTGGTGGACGCCGTGATGCCCCATCCAGATCGCCCTTCAGGAATGAAGGACTTGTTCTCCTGGCTTCTGGGAGTGCTGCTGCAAGAAGGCTGACAGCCCTTCCTGGGGAGAGATGGGGTTGAGGAGGTAGACAGATCGCCCAGGATCTTGTAGGCAATGGTAAGATTGTTTCTAATTGTATTAACCAAATCTTGTTGTTTTCTTTAGTTGTGGAATTCATCTGAAAAATTCATATTCTAGCTCACAGAATAAGTCCTACCTCTTCAGCTAGAAATTTACAGCCCTTCTGAGCTGAAAACTCTTAGCATTTCTATCCTATTATCCGTCACCCTCTCTTTCCTTGCTGCACACCTACATCTATTAGATTGGTCCGAATGCTCAGAAAACAGCGTGGCCAGTTTTGCCTTAGGCCCTGTTGTTCCCTGGTTTGTAATACCCTTCTTTTCCTAATCAACACCGCCCCCCCACCCCCCGCAAGACCCAGCTGAAACCTCCCCTTCAATGAAGCCTTCCCTGATCACTCAGACTCTCAGTGAGTCCCCTCCTCTGGATCACCAATTTTATTTGCTATCTATTCTACTGGCTTTACTAATTTCTGGTCCCAGTGGAGCAGGGCAGGAACCACTTTCTTAAAAAAAGAAAAGTCCAAGTGGTGGTGACCTGGGCTGCCACCCCCCTGTGGTAGGTAACTTCTGTCACTGCTGGATGGATGGCTGGTTTAAATGATATAGCAATGAGAATCTTGCAGTAGCCCTCTAGAGCAGTACAGGCTTAGCCAGCGTCCAGACTCTTCCTCCAGCCTTACTCATGAATCAGTTGGGCTAACTCACTCTAATAAACTGGTCCCCCAGGACCCTCTGAGGGACTTCCTAGAACAATGCTGTCAATCCAGGGTCTTTCTATTCTTGGTTCTGGGCTAATAACTAGAAATCAGTGATGCGTTAGCTCCTCCTGGCAGCATAAGTGAATGAGCTATTCACCATATCTTTAGGAATGTGATTATAAAGCATGTAGCCTAAGGGAGGTGAGAAATCTGGACTAATTTCTCTTAAGGGGTCAGTAACAATGGGGCTGGCCACCCAGGGGCCATAAGTTCAGGCAACATTCATTCACTTATTTATGGCATTTATTAAGAACCTACCATGTGCCAGCCACTGTACTAGGTACTGGGGACCCAAGAAGAATACCATTACATGCATCTCCCCAAGCTGGAGCTTATTGCTAAAAGGGCATTGTTTTCCTCAAATATACTGCAAATATGCCTGTACCTATGCTCCTGAGACCAGGGCACGGCCTCTCTCAGTTTCAGAAACTCTGTCTGGATCTTTGTGAGAATACATGCTGTTGCTCTGAGGTTTCTATGATCCTAGCCTAGCTGCCTTGTTGCTCTGCACCTGTTATTCCTTTTCCTCTGGCTGCCACAATGGAAAAATCTTATATCCCCTCTCCTTTCCATAGAAAAGTAACATCCAGTTTGGGATATAAGATGAAAAATCGACCTTCTTTTCTATTGGGCAGACATGATTATCATGGTACTTCTTTGTAATGCTATCAAATGCCACCTGCTCCATGAGTGCATTAGCATTTTAAGTATATTATCTATTGTAAAAGAATATTAAGTGTGATATATGATACAGGATTCATGGTTCAGTTATTCCTTTAGGTAGCCTAAATCATGAAGGAGAGAAACTTTGCACTTAAAAAAATCATATCCCATAAAACTAGACAATCAAAAAGATGAAATATCACTCAAAGACACTTCTTAGAAACTGATGAAAGCTAAATGACAAAATATTTCAATGAGAATATCAGGGAGAACAGTAATTTCATTACTTCCATTTAAGATAAGCAGAATGAACTTGAAGAAAAAGAATATGGGATGTTTGATTGCAAGGAGTCAGCATGCCTCTTGGGAAAAAATGATTAAAGAAAGAACCCTATTTTTAGCTTTCAAAATATACAGATCTGCAACGTTTATTGTCATGCAGAGTGGTCGTTGTCATATAATTCTAGCAATACACAGTGTAGATATAAAATTGGGGTGGTGGGGGAAAAACTTACAAACAGAGAAATAGCAAAGTGCTCGCAATCCTCCAACTTCTCAATTATTCCACAGCACAGTCATGGCATAGATATTCTGTCTCCACCATGACCAAGGTCCCAGCAGGCAGGGACCTGCTTAGGCCAGCAGTCCAGATGTAACCTAGTCCAAGTACAAAAATGAGCCCCGCCCCCACACCATTTGTAGATTGACGTAGAAGGGATGGGGAACACCTAGTTTTTCTGTGTTGTAAGGAATATAGCAAGAGATCTCTAGGCACAAGGAAAGTCCTAGGTAGTACGCATACTGGGCCCTGAGAACAGCCTTGCCTGCCAAGAATGCTGACATCAACCAAAGGCTTTGCCATCCCTCTGCAGACTGCCTCAGTCCAGTTAAGCCAGCTCTCATTAAACTACTGAAAGAAGGAAAGAGATAAGCCTCCAAGGCCAGGCCATCCACATTTGTCTCTCATCAGTGGGGACAGGAATTAGGAAACCGACTCAAGAAAAAAAAATGACCTCTAAATTTCAGAATATTAATATTAGCAGCTGGTTTGTTATTTTTATAAAGATCTTTTAGCACCTCACAGTTGATTATTTTGACCAACTGAACTGAAATTTTAGTAATTAATAATTTCTCTGAGGAAATCAGGAGAGAAGACCATTGCATTGAAAGCTTGAAAGATACAATCTGGGACTAAACTCTAACAGTTCCTTATTTATTATCCAAGTTGTTTACTTTGAGGGTTTACTCATTGACATGATCTCCAAGTTTTCTCTGTTCAACAATGGTGAAATTTTACTTTGTTAAGAAACATCATTAACCATTAAGAAAAAAATCTAATGTTAGAAGAGAGTATTTTGAGTGTATGATTCTTACATATTGTTGGAAGATAATTCTCCATGACTATTTTCACATTTCTGCATGGTCTGGGCTTTCTGATCAAAGAGTTAAGGTTGACTGACAGGCAGATAAGCCCTGGAAGTTAGAGATGGTGTTTTGCTCAGAGAGATTTACATGCTTACTCTGCCTGGTGCCATTTGCTTATGTTACAGGACGGGGCAGAAAAGGTAGAGACCTGGTTTGCCCCTCTCCAGAGAAGATTTGTTTACATTCCATAGTAAAGGCTTTTCCCCCCTCTCTACAGAGAAGGATGAGATGATGATGTGCCAGCAGTCTCTAAAAACTCTGGGTCTCATAATTTCAGGGATCCTCTCCTGTGGTGTAACCCCACTACATGTGCAAGGTGACATCTGGCCCTCGCTGAATTACACTATGGGGATTGAGGCTCAGTGCCAATTGGTCAGTGAGGAATATATGGTCTGTTCTCTGATCCAGAGATTTCATGTCAGAAAAATGTGTACACATACACACGTGCACAGATCACCCAAAGAGGACATCACCATTAGATATTACACTACAAAGAATAGCAGTCCTCAAAGATAAAGTGTCTGATGAGCTGAAATAAGCACATGGTTCATTCCTTTCCTTGAAATAAAAGAAACCCAATGATTAGCAGGCTTGCTTGCTTTATGCTTATTATGATGTCCCAGTTTCTGCATACATCTAGAAATTAAGGAGCACATACAAATAATACAATTCTTAAGGAAGCTGATTTTTCCTTAAACCTGTCCATACCTTTGTAAGTAGTTTCTTCATTAAAGTCTCTCTATTTGAACCATTTGGGGGAAATTCTTTTGGGCCATGATAATTCTTATTTCAGAATTCAATGCCACAGTTAAAAAGGAGGTAGTTATGAATGTTCTACAAAGTAAAATCACAAAGATGAGTGTTGCCTCCACTTAGGATGTAAAACTTCACAAGAGAATTTCCCTTTAGTTCTAAAAATGAGGAAAAGTCAAATAATCTACAAAATCAAAACTTTTATTGAAGCTACCAGAGGGCTGGGGTCTCAGAGGGAAGACACATGAATTATTTCACTTTTGGCAGAGCATGGTAGGAGGAGGCAGCTACCATAGAAGTGTTTAAGAAGAAATCAACTAAAATTTTATAAATTCCTAAAGCCAAGTACGGAACAGCACATCATTTAAAAATACCTGGAAATTCCAGATACAGGGGGATTTCACAATCAGTTGCAAGCTCTTCTTCACAGGCCTCCCCCAGGAGCTCACGAGAAAGATCGGGGTCAGGAAGGAGTCTGAAGAGAGCCCTCCTCAGTGGCACAGGCTGGTGGGTTGTGATCAGCTGTCGTTGGGGAAAAGGCATGAAGCATTGCCTGTTTTCTTGCACCCTTTTTTCAGGTGAAGCAAAAACCTTAAGTCACTGGGGGTTAGGCAACAAAAACTCACCTGCAAGTCCTCTGGGGGAGGGGTAGAAATAAAAGCCATTTACTGCTGGGTGAGCGATAAGATGTATTTCTTTCCACCTTGAGTAACCAGGCAAAGGCCCCTTGCTTCTGCAGGAAGAGTAGAAGGAACTGTTGAGTGACAGAGTGCAGGAAAAAATGGTTGGACCTAGGATCCTTAACCAAGCAAAGTAGATGTCTTCTCTGCTTCCCAAGATACACCATAGACACAAGGTGGGGTTTGGCTGTCATGGAGTGGGGTGGGGGAATAGCAGGAACATTGAGAAGGCCTAACCCCCAAGATCCAGGCTAACTGGTCCTGCTTAAGAGAGACTTGAACAGCAGAATCTAAAATTCCCAGTGACCCCATTGTCAGTTTAGAATTAGTAACAAGCAGCAGCTATGGTTGAAGGAGGAGGAACAAAAATATGGAGAGGGACCCTCCTTTGAGATGCAAGCATGCAGACACTGGGTGAAAGCTAAGCACAGAGCAGGAAAACTGAGAAAAACCCTCCAGTCCCACACTAAGCACAAAGTATTAGCAGCCCATTGTGGGAGGAATTTGAAGCTTATGGTGAACTGAGTAGCAATGGTAAAAATAAAACCCACATGAGCTCAACTACTCACTTGATTTATTCAATGCTCACTTTGAAAGCATGAAAGAGGATGACATATGGACATTTTCCACCATAAATACTATTTAGTTCTGGGCTTTTACACACAAGATACAACATTCAATCAATAATTACAAGACCCATAAAAAGCAAGGAAAAAAAAAACTATGACCCATTGGCAAGAGATAAAATAATCAACAGAACCATACTCAGAGATAGCCTAGATGTTGGAATTATTTATTATATGGGAACTTAAAAATAACTGTGATTAATATGTTAAATGATACAGTGGAAAAGATAGATAATATGAGCAAACATGGGAATTTAGCAGGGAGATGGAAATATAAAAAATATTAAATGCAAATGTTAGAAATAAAAAACATAATATCAGAGTTCAAGAATTCCTTTAATGAGCTTATAAAGCAGATTTGACATAGATGTGGAAAGTATCTGTAAACTTAAAGGTAGGTCAATAAAAATTATTCAAAACTGAGCATAAAGAGATAAAGGAATGAAAAAAGGAGATGAGAACATTCAAGCACTCAAGCACAATATCAAATAGTCTAAAATACAAATAATTTGAGTACCAAAAGGAAAAGAAATCAAAACTGGGCAATAGAAAAAATTTGAAGGGATGATGATCTAGAACTTTGCAAAATTAATAAAAGAAAACAAATTACAGACTCAAGGACTGTGCACAGGATAAATTAAACACACACACACACACACACACACACACACACATATACATATGTCAGAGTCAACTTTCTGAAAACCAAAGATAAAGAGAAACTCTTTCATCAGCCAGAAGAAAAAGAAAAGTTACATAAAGAGAAATGAAGAACTACATTAGATTTTCTGTCAGAAATCTTGCAAGTCAAAAGACAATGGAGGAACATCTTTAAAGTGCTGAAGAAAAAAAATACCAACCCAAGATTCTATAACCACTGAAAATATCTTTCAAAAATGAAGGTGAGAAAAGAAAAAGAGAAAAAAAATAAATGAAAACAAAAACAAAACCAAAAACAAACAAAAAAATGAAGGTGAGATAAGGAAGTTTTTTCATATAAACAAAAGCTGAGAGAATTCACTGCCAGCAAGCCTGCACCATCAGAAATGTTACAGGAGGTTCTTAGGGTAGAATGAAAATTATATGAGCTAGAAATTTGGACCCACATTAAAAAAAAGTGAAGAGTAACATAAAGAGCAAAAATAAAGGTAAATATGAAAGACATTTCTTCTTAATTTTAATCAACTTAAAAGATAACTGTCTAAAACAGGAGTTGGCAAACTTTTCCTTAAAGGACAGATAGTAAATATTTTAGGCTGTGGGCCATCTGGTCTTTGTTGCAAGTATTCAACTATGCCATTTAATGTGAAAGCAGATATGGATGATATGTCAGTGAGAGTATGGTTTGGTTTCCAATAACAATTTATTTGCAAAAACAGATGGCTGGCTCATAGGATATAGTTTTCTGACTCCTAGTCTAAAGCAAAAATAGTAACAATGCATTGCAGGTTTTTAACTTATGTAGAAATAAAATATATGATGAAAAGTGCACTAAAGATGGAAAGGAAGAATGTATATGTTGTAAAGATCTTACACTATACTAGAAGTGACATAATGTTATTTGAAGGTAGATAGACATAAGGCAAAGCTGTATGTTATAAATTTTAGAGCAACCATTAGAAAAATTTTCAAAGAAAAGTGTAACTAAAAAGCCAATAGTGGAAATAAAATAGAATAATAAAAAATATTTAAATAATCCAATAGAGGGCAGGAAAAGAGAAAAAAAACAACAACAACAAAAAAACCAGATAAGTTGGGCAACTGCAGGTGCTTTCAGCCTGCAAAGACTGGATACTTGGACACCTGTAGCTCCACCCCCACCCTCCAATAGTCTAGGAGGGGAGCTGTGTTTCCTTAGCCTCTTTGGGCAACGGAGGGCACTTTCGGCCCATACAAACTGGTTTGTTGAGAGCCTTCAATTCCATCTCTACCCCCACACTCCCCATAGGATAGGAAGGGGCGGGTGTTTCCTCAGCCCCTCAGGGCAAATGCAGATGCTTTTGGCCTACATGAACTCAACTGTTGGGTGCCTGTGGCTCCACCCCCACCCCCCGATAGGACAAGAGGGGAGCAGTGTTTCACCAGCTTCTCTAGGTAACTGTAGGAGATTTTGGTTCCCACAGACTGAATATTTGGACACCTGTAACTCCACCCCCAACACCAAGTAGGATAGGAGGGGAGCTGTGTTTCCTCAGCCTCTCCGGGCAATGGCAGGCACTTTCAGCCTACATGGACTGAACTGCTGGACACCTGTGGATCCACCCCCACCCCCTAAGGGCAGAAGGGACAGTATTCTCCTAGCCTCTTAGGGCCACTACAGGTGCATTTGGCCCACACAGATTAGATTGTTGGGCACTCCGAGGGTCCATCCCCACTTCTGGCAAGGGAGGAAGGGGGCCAGTGCTATGTCAGTCTACCTGGGCAACTGCAGTCATTTTGGATTCACATGGCATAGATTGCTGCCCATACCTGCAGCTCCATCCCTGCCTCAGGCCTGGGAGGAAGGGAGGTGAACTTTCATCAGACTCTCTGGGCAACTAAAGACGGTCTTGGCTTGCACGATGACTTGGATTATTACACACAGCTGCAGATCTATCTAACCCTGGCAGAGAAAGGTGGGAGAAGCTTCATTGGTTCCTGGGGCAATGTGGGAAGCTTGAGCCTTCACACCTTACAGTACCAACTACATTCTTGGCTCCTACTACAGCACCAGCAAGGGAGAAAGGGCAAGAGAGCCCTAAAATAAAGAAAGAAAATGCACCCAAAATAAATACATCTAGTAAGCCAGATGCCAAGACACCAAGAAAAAAATTACAATCCACACCAAGGAAGATATGGCTCAGTCAAAGGAACAAGCTAAGCCTCCAGATGACATAAAGGAGTTGAGACAACTAATCATAGATGTTCAAGCAAATCTCCTTAATAAATTCAGTGAAGTGGCTAAAGAGATTAAGGATAGTAAGAAGACACCGGGTGAGCACAAAGAAGAACTTGAAAGCATACATAGAAAAATAGTAGATCTAATGGGAATTAAAGGCACAGTAAATGAAATAAAAATACACTAGTCATGTAACAGCATATTTGAGGAGGCAGAATAAAGGATCAGTGAACTTGAACACATGGCCTCTGAAAGCAAACATACAAAAGAAGAATGATGAAAAGAATGGAAATAATTGAACAGGGTCTCAGGGAACTAAATGATGGCAAGAGACATGAAAACATATGTGTCATGAGTGTTCCAGAAGGAAAAGAGAAGGGAAAAGGGGCAGAAGGGATATTTGAAGAAATAATGATAGAAAATTTCCCAACCCTATTAAAGGACATAGATATCCATATCCAAGGAGCACAATGTATTCCCATCTGAATAAATCTGAATAGACCAACTCCAAGACACATACTAATCAGAATGTCAAATGCCAAAGACAGAGAATTCTGACAGCAGCAAGAGAAATATGATGCATAACATACAAGGGATACCCAGTAAGATTAAGTGCTGATTTCTCATCAGAAACCATGGAGGCAAGAAGGCAGTGGCATGATATATTTAAGAAACTGCAAGAGAAAAACTTCAGCCAAGAATCTTATATCGGACAAGATTGTCTTTCAAAAATGAGGGCAAGTTTAGAATATTCACAGATAAACAGAAACTGAGAGAGTTTGTAACCAAGAGACTGGCTTTGTAGGAAATACTAAAGGGAGTGCTACAGTCTGAAAAGAAAAGACAGGAAATAGAGGCTTGGAAGAGAATATAGAAATGAAGATTATATCAGTGAAAGTAACTAAAAGTGTAGAAAGAATGGTGAGAATAAAATATGACAGATAAAACCCAAAGGTCAAAATGGGTGAAATAACTGCCTTTACAGTAATAACATTGAATGTTAATGAATTAAACTCCCCAATCAGAAGACACAGACTGGCAGAATGAATAAGAAAATATGCCATCTATATGCTGTCTACAAGAGACTCACCTTTGATCCAAGGATACCAATAGATTGAAAGTGAAAGGCTGGAAAAAGATATTCTACACATGCAGTAACCGAAAA